>JASDQU010241361.1:181982-192261 GCA_032191745.1 Picea mariana
TTCAAAACTCGGGTAGGAGTGTAATATCAGTGTATGAATTCACTACCCATAAGTCTTCGATGGCTCGCCGAGAACAAACTAGAGGATCTCGATGATGAGTGCAGAGAACTTCATTGATTTCGAACAAGGACTTGATTGGTCTTTCGAGGTGGCCGAGCATGAGGACACGAGACAAACTGCAGAAGGGCTGACTCAAGTTTAGTAAAAATTCCCTTCGACATAAGAACAACAAAAGATGAGACTATCGTAGCATGGCATTGACATAAGTTCACAATGCGGGAGGTAGCATGAACTCTCCAAATGTTTGGAAGGTTAACCAAATGGAGGACACAACCCTATGTAGCGGGAACAACTTCCTAAGGTCATATGGAATCCTAGATCTTGAAGAACAAATGGAAGGATGTGCTTTGTCCAAGGGCGTCTCATTGTGTTGATAACATAAAGAGAATACTTTTCCTTTCCTATTTTTGGGGTATATTTGATTTTTTTGTCTTTTTCAATAATTTTGGGAAGCTTGAAAAAGAATAAAAAAAATGCTACATTACAAAGGAGGATCGAGTGTCGTTGACATATTAGTTCCAAGCACAAGGAACACGTTGATGGTCAAAGTAAGGGGACGTATGTAGGAAAAGGACACTCAGGAAAAATCCTCCATGGGTCAAGGTGTCAAGACACAGAGGCAAAGTGCTACAAGGCTTGCGTATAAGGCATGCTTTAGATGGTTCAGTTGAGAGAAAAATGGAGTCGGCATTAGGCCAAAGATGCGGGAATGCAAATGCAATTAATAAGAAACAATGATAACGCCCTTTGATGTAATTTTAACGAGCCCAGAGAAGGTAAGCTCGGTGGTTTTTCATTTTTAGAGAGTTTGAAAAAACGTAAAAGAAGACTCCACTGGGGTACCTTTTTCGAAGGTAGTCTAGTCGATTTGAAAAAGGGATAAACTAGTACTGAACAAACATCTATTAAAAACCATTTTAATGAGTGTGACATCGAAAATATCACTCGACAATCTTTACATATTTAAGGAGTCTGAAAAGAGCTTAAATATGGACTCTGTAAGGGATGTTCTTCTGGGCCAATTTAACGAGTGTAAAGAAACAAGGTCACTCGACCATATTTTCAATTTTATGAAGTCTGAAAAGAGCTTAACTATGGATTCCGTGGGGGGTCCTTTTTCATAGATTTAGTCCCTCAGGCCCGAAAAAGGGTTAAAATTATACCTGAGAGTACTTTTCTAGAGAACTGAGGCTCATAGAGTATACCTTTCTTCGTACTTTTGACCATCTAGACCGAAAAAAGGGGTAAACTACAGTCAGACAGATGTGCCTTCAAATTTCAGTTTAGCAAGCGTGAAGGGAAACAAGATCCCTCGAAAATATTTTCATGTTTAGAGGGTCTGAAAATGGCTTAAAAGAAGACCCATGGGGGCTACTACTCATGTATGAAATTGATTCAGGTAGAGCCCACTGCTAGGCTCAGACCAAGAATCTCTTCGATAGTCAACCTGGAAAGTCTCCCTAGAGGGAAGAAAACACAAACCATGGTGTAATTCCTCCTTTGGTATAGAAACTGTAGCCATGGCTTCAAGTATAGCCTCATCTGAAGGCAATTCAAAATCTAAGAAATCACACAAATGAGGGTCGATTGTCACAAAGGATTAAGTAAACTGACCATATTCCATATGACGATGGAGGTTCTGTCCAGGACTGGCAGATTCTATCAGTGAATAATAACAAGCACTAGGGCTTGAGGATTTACAAACAATGAGATAAAACTCAGAAGGAGACTCAAGATCGCTTGGGCCAAGAGGGGAAAGCAAGGGCTCCCATGCCCCCATTGGATAAACCAATGGATCAATTGCTGAGACCAAGTCTTGAGAAGGCAAACATGATTGCACAGGTTCCTTCTCAGAAGCAATTGAACACCGAGGATAAGATGCCACATAATTAACCCGCGGTGGGGTAGAGTCTACATGAACACTAGGAACATATAAAGGGGTAGTCTGAAATAACGTTGAATTAGGATGGTGATTATCAGATGTCAGTTTGTCGATAGTGAAAATGCTTCCATTGTGAGGGAAATTCATCACCCGGAAGAGCGTAGACACCACAACATTCATAGCATATACATAATCACACCCGAGAAGCATATTGAAATCTAACGAGCCTTGCACCACTATAACATCAACAAGGAAAGTATTCCCACCTAACAATATAGGTAATTGAGGAAGAACCCCCAAATATTCACTAGGATGTCTTTCAAAATCCAACAGCTCATGCGAAGAAGACACAAGCTCGGGAGATCCCAAGACTTTCCAAACCAAGGAGGATAAAATACTTGCAGAGGCTCCTTCATCCACAATACATCGATAAATGTTTTTTGAATTAACTTCAACCCTTATTTGAAAAGGTGTGGAAGAAGGAAGAAGAGGCTCAACAAGGTCATTCCAATCAAAGGAAACCATCCTAGGTATTGGAGGGGGTGTTCTCAAAGCGAGTAGAATGCCCCCTTGTTCTGAAATTACTGAAATGGAAATGCTAAAAACATAGTCGATAGACACATCACTCCCCAGTATGGTGGCCAATTCTGCTTATAGTAGGAAAACCCCAGTATGGAATATACTAGGGTTCAATATGTAGGCAGATCTAACCTTTTAAAAGTCTCCTACTTTTTATAACTTCCCCGACTTTACCCCATATCCATGCATGAAATACAGAGTAAAAAGATTCAGTAACACTACCTTAACCTCCATGTCTGGTGTTGATCCTTTCACGTTCGATTTCTCCTCGACTACAAGTCTCCTCCCAAGGCTGACCTACATTCATATACAGACAAACAAAGAGCTATGAACATGCATTTCATATACGAATTAATGGGTTAGATGTCAACATAAATCAAATATAGAGATTGGACACATCATATGGTGGGACAGAAAAATTATTCCTTTTATTAAAATCACAAAGTTTACTTACAACAAGATGAGCACTGCTCCTCGAACATGGTCCTGGGCTCCTCTTCATAATGCACCAACTACTCAAACTCACAATGTGGTTGCAGAATATTGGGGAAAAGGGGAAAAATGGAAATGGGAAGAGTTTCTATGCTCTTGTGCTTCCCCCTTTGCAATGGGACCCCAACAGATTCTTGTATAGGCCAAAAGAGATAGTAACGGTTGGGGTGACTGGCAATGGGCAGTAAAATGATTAAGTAATCGCCCGAAAATGAGTATCCTATCCAATTTTCAATTTTTTGTGTTATTTTGTGAGTGTACGCGGGCTATAGTGAGGCAACAAGCGTATGTACGTGGGCAGTAGTGGTGCAGGGTGCGTATACCTTCAAAGAAATGGGTTTTTAGAAGATTTTTTCAATGATGGCTTGGAAAAGATAGCAAGTTAGATGGCTTGATGCCAGGTATGCATGTATGGTGCAATTTAGGGTTATAACAACAACTACAACATCGCTCTCCATAGCTCCACATCTTGCAACCACATAGGAAGAATCTTCCCATGTTCAGTTTGAGGCCAACAAAGCCACCAAATTCATTGAGCAGATTCATCACATCCACCAAAAGGTCCATGATATTTTGTAGAAGCCAATGCTAAGTACAATAAGTTCCATGATCAACATCGGGTATCGCACCAGTTTCATGTGGGAGATAATGTCTGGCTACATTTGTAGAAAGAGCACCTTACAAGGCCCCATTGAAAGCTCCTCCCACTTTGCTACGGGCCTTACACTATCACCAAGGTTGTGGGTAACAATGATTTTGAACTCAACACTCCACCCTTCCTTGGCTTGCACCTAGTGTTCAATGTGGACCTCCTTCGGCCATATTTTCCACCATTATTGGACACCTTAGAGATCGCAAAACTATTGACACCAATAGAGATCAACCCTGACTACATGGAACATGCATCCACTAATCAAATAGTGAATACAAAGGTCAAGGGCACTCACCATCAGAGGATCCAACTTTAGCGAGTTGTTAAGGCATGGCATCTCCTTTACCAAGGAAAGTGGCTCACGCGGGGCCAAATTCAAAAGAAGTTTCGTCACTTGATTGGGGAACTCAACGCAATGGAGACCATTGCTTCCTAAGGGGGGAGGCCTGATTCAAGTGGATATTAGTGGCCACCCACCTATTCCAATTAGCTCATCTTGACAATTTTTAGTTCAACACATTTCTCTGTAATGATGACATTTCTTTGTAATTGTGGGTTCTACACTTTCGTGGCTATCCTGAATCCCTACGCAACATCGAGGTGGATATCAATACATCTTTTTGTACTTCCATGGTCGTTTTGGGGCCCTAAACAATGTTTTATTTTCTTCCCATAGTCAAACTATAGACAAAGTAATAGCTTGATGGAATAATGTGTAGTTCTCAAAAATACCTTTCCAAGGGGCTATCACATGCCTAAAATGGTGGTCGTATGAAAAATTTATGATCCCAGGAAGTTGAGGTACCAACTTACCCATCGAAGCCCACTTAAGTTTTGTCGTTTCATCTCCTAGGGTTAGGTTTTTGGATGTCCATCATTTTGGCATTCATGAGTAATGTTAAAAAGGCCTTTGTAGCCTCATTGTAATCATTCTACTCAAACATATATGTGTTGCAACCACATCTCTTCTCAGAGATAACTACCATCATTCAAGCAAGTTGTTTTAGTTCTGTAGTTTTACACTTTCATCCTATTTTCTTTATTCAATAGAAGTTATTGTACATTGGATATTTGTTGTTATTCTCTACATCTCTATGTTATGGTATTCAATATGTTATTCACTTCGTTCTGCTCATAAATCTGAATTAGCCACCCAAGCAAGTTCTGGCCCAAAAATTGCATAATCATCTCCTACATGTTTTTCATAGTAAGTTTCCCACCAATATCTGAAATGGAGAAAGAATTTAAGGAGTGTGAAGGTGATCTTTTCACCATTGGAAAAAATTTGGACAAAGAAATAACCCTTTAGTAGAATTAACCTTTTTTACAAAGCATCGACATCTATGTGGGCTTCAAATAAACGAATAACAAAGTTAATTTGTACCTTGAAGAACATTGCACTTCCAATTTGATTGTTTTTTGAAAGTGCTTCTATTTCACTATTGACAATCATCGAAAGATTTGGGAAAAATTATCCATCATCTTATTCCTATGTCGTGTAAGGGCTTCCTCAAGCAATAGTTTCATAGGATATCCTGCTACATTTTCTCTCTTTTCTTTTTCCATGGGAGGATACTTGGGCTAGTGGGAGTGTTCTACCCTAAGCTCAACTAGTTCAAGACCCAACTCCCGATAGCCTAACTTCAAAGGGGACATGCACAGAAAACATGCAAAGAGAATATTTCTCAAATAGCTATGTTTCGAACAAGGTGTAGAATAACATGAGGGAAGAAATATAAGGAAACATAAAAGGATATTTCAAGAGACACATTAATACAGTTAAAATCATATTCTATTAATGAAAGGAATATAAAAGATTGTAAATCCAAAGCACAAAAACTAGCTTGAATGCTGGTATCTTATCCCTTAAAAGAGAGATGCGTGAGCTATGCTCATTCACAAGAAGTTAATTCAAAATATGTTGAAAATGGAATTTTATCATAAGCATAGATAAAAATGGGAAAAAACCCTAAACATATAAAAACCTAACCATGGGAGATGAAGCGCCAAAATGAGTTTTTGGCCACGAGGTTACTAGTTGACACATCAAATTCCCAAGGGTGAAACTTTTGCATACGATCTCCATTTTCGGCGCATGATAGCTCATTAGAAATAACTAGCAGGGAAATACAACTTTTGGTAGGGCATGACATGCCATTGCAACCCTTGGCCTCGGAATGGACAAAAAACTTAGTTTAGGGCCTCAAAACAATCTCAGAATTTTGGGACCCAAAAAAATGTAGACACCATTATCCACTTAGATTATGTGGTAACCTGAATTCAAATCAATATTACTAAAGAACAGGTGGGTGGACACCATTATCCACTCAGATTAGGTGGGTGGACACCATTATCCACTTAGATTAGTTGGTAACCTGACTTCAAATCAATCTTACTAAATAACTTGTCACCCTTAGGTTGATCAAGAAGATCATCAATCCATGGGATTAGGTATTGTTTATTAACAATGATTTTGTTTATGGATCTATAGTCAATATAGAGGAACCATGTCCCTACCTTCTTCTACACCAAACAATTGGGATTCCACAAGGTGAGTATCTTGGTCGAATGTGTCCCATTTGGATGACCTCATGAATTTGATGTTTTATTTCCTCGTTCTCGATAAGAGAGTGTTGGTATATTGGGCCATCAGGTAAATGGTAATTATGTATCAAGTTAATTAAATGTTTGACCTAGTGGTGCAGAGGCACCCTTGCAAGTGAAGTGAAGATATCTCTATATTCCTCTACAATATTCTCCACCTACTTGTGTTATGTAGAGAGGTGCCTTGTTGAGGTGGTTGTGGTCGAAGTGACATTTTGTTCACCTTCTAACCAAACTATGAAGAGGACAATTTTTTTGGTCTGAGAAATTACCTTTCGACATTAATTTACTAAGATTAAGGAAACTGTAATAGTTAGAAATACCTCTAATACCTTGTAGATTTGGGCTCCCAAAGAAACAATGACACTACAAGGGTTGGACTCATAAACAACATGACATTTCCACATATAGGGTTGCTCTAAAAGAACCCCACAAACTTCAAGTGGGGCAACATCACACAATACCTCATATTTGAAGGGATTCATGTTATAGGATAGGAAACATTGTTGGCTCATGTCTAGGTATTAGGGGAATTTTGAGTTAAAAAATGGGCCTCACTACAAAAATTGTACTATCAAAATCAATTTTAAAAGAACCAATAGGATTAAAGATGATGATCTCAACCATAAGTGTAAATATTTTTGGAGGGAAAGAAAGTTTTTTTTTTTTTTAAATTACAAGTGTAAGAACTTATTGGATGTAGAATTATATTTCTCATCTAACAAGTACCCACTCACCACACTTTTGATAAACCCGCGAAAATATAAACTAGAAAACTAACATGTTTATTTCTAAGAAACTTGTTTTTTTCATGTATTTCCATTTTATCTCACTATGTGAGTATCAAAGTATCAAAAGTGTGTACTCATTGGGTGTGTAATTTAATTATGCATCCAATTATTTCATATGATTTAAATTTGAGTATAACTATACAAAGATAAATTGAAAATATGATTGAAAAAAATAGTTTTTTTTCTTTCCCTTTGAATATTCATAACTCTTATTTTATTATTTAACTATCATTTTATTATTATTTTTAGGAGGCCCATTTTATACCTCAAATTTCCTCTAATGTCTCATCCTTGGCTCAACCAACCAATGGTTTATGGTTGGGGGTGTAGTGTTGTTAGGAACTTCAATATCTTGATGACCTCAGTCAAGATTAGGTTCTTTTAGCTACCGATGTCAATAATTAAATGCATTGGATTCCCCTTCGCCTACATCTATTAATGGAAGAGATACTCCCCTTCATCAAGCTCATTTGAATCTTCTAGTTGGATCTTTGAAGTTGCAATGGTAGCACTGGGTGCTACATCAATGATCTAGTTTTTGTTATCCTTCTCTAAATCGGAGTTTAAGCTAGAGTCCAACTATTTTTCTTTTATCTAGACCAACAATGATTGTTTTGAGCGACATTCATCAATGTTTTGTCAATGTATGTTTTGTAACTCGCGCCACTTTCTAGTGTACTTCTTCAAATTTTTATTACCCTTATTTTCATGTGGCTTGGACTAATTTTCTTGATGTCGGTTGTAATTTTTATATCGTTTGTTTTATAAGTTAGGGCCACTTTTACCATGATTTGATTGTAGAGGATTGGTATACACAAACTCCTACTTATTCCTCTACTTAATTTCTAATTGATTTTGACATTGTATGGATAAATGGATCCTACTAAGGACATGTCCAAGAAATCCATCTCTATTTGGATGCACCTATTTAGGCTATTATGGTTTTTCAAAAGTAGGTGCAACTTGGAGTTTACAATACCCATCTCTGATCATAACATATGGAAGATATTTGTGTACTCTAGCATTATCTAGTCTTTTGATGTAGAGTTTCACATTTTATGTACTATTCATCATCATTCCCATTAAGGTAGAATTTCTCCTCAAGGGAATCAACAAAATCCACCCAAGTGGGTTCTATATTAAATGTTGTGGACTCATCTTCTTCATCTCTCTCCCAATAAATTTTCGACCAATCTTTGACAAGGGGAAGGGCCCTAAAGAGAGAAAAAGTGATATTTTCAATGTCTATTTTTTTTTTGAATAGAGTAATAACTCTAGAACATATGTGACCATTTCTCTAAAGCATCAACGTATATTTCCTTCAAAAAAATGAATGATAAAGTTAACTTGTACCTTGAAGGGTGTCACACCTTCAAAATGGTTGTTTGTTGAAGGTGTCTCAACCACTATCAACAACCATGGAAGGATATAGGAAAAATTATCCATCATCTCATTCCTTAGTCACATGAGGGATTCCTCAAGGAATAAATTGATAGCATCTCCTCCTCCTTCATCTCTCTTTTCATCTACCATTGGAGGTCTCTTTTGTAAAAAAAGAATTCTTCCCTAAGAGAAATTAGTTCAATACCCAACTCTCTATATCCTAACCTCATCGATGACATGCATTGAGAAACAACAAAGAACAGATTTCTTTGATACCACTGATCTGGATTGTATGGAGAATAAAATGAAAGGCACTAATATGAATGGAAACACACACACTTGGTAATGCATTGACAACCAAATTTTATTAATAAATGAAATAGGAAAAGACCATGAAATGTGCATGGATACAAACTAGTTAGAATGGTGGTAGATGATCTCTGAAGAGAGATGTCTTAGCTAGGTTCATTCACAATATAAAGATTACAAGAGGCTAAAATGAGGTTTTAACATAAACTACTAAACCCTAACAATTAAAAACCCTAAAGATCCCAAACCCTAACCCTAGGAGATGAAGTGGCCAAACAGAACATGGACGTGTAGAAGTCTACTCAATATGTCAACCTCTTGAGACTGCAACTTATCCATACAAACTCCATCATGAGCCCATTACTTTCTAAAATATTTAAATGATATATAATATGTAAAAAAATTCTTTTGGATGATTATTTACATCATTTTGCATATATGGAAATGGTATTTAAAATAGTTATAAGATAATTTAGCTCTATGAATTAAGAAATTATCATCAAACAACTTTTATTTACACAATTAATATTTCTACCATTTAGTATAAATCAGAAAATGTAAAAAAAAAATTAGATAATAATAATAATCTAGATATGTATGTCTTCACAATTTTTTCCAACCTTAGAGTGGACACTCCACCCATCATCAGGGACAACTGAATTATACAACAATAATAATCTAATTTTAAGGTCAAGGGCAAGCCAAAGACCAAATTTCGTCTAGCTATTTACAAATGTATGCATACCCTACCCCTTTGGATTTGAACTTGTAACCTTTAAGAGGAAAGACGTATTCTTAACCACTAAACCTACTGAGATTGTCCAAAAAAGGATGTACAAAAATGCAAAACATAAACTAATATCTACACATATAACAACATAAAATAAACTAACATAAAACATGGATGGACAAAAAGAAAATCCAGGAGTACAAAATCCCATTAACATGGATGGAGAAAAAAGGTCATGTCTCTGAAATACCATTAACATGTCATGTGGGACTGAATAAATACCTTCTTCAATGGCCTAGCCATGGTTATAAAGGATGAAAATGTCATGTGGAATCACTGCAGACGGTCTTGTCTCTGCACATTGGACATGATATTTGACAACTAAACTAGGAGTATATGCACCACGAATGATAAACGAGTCATGAAAAATTGGGAATATCAATGAATCACCAATGTCCACATGATTTTTGTGGATAATTGTAACTGTGGACAAACCATCCACTGCTAGTCATCTTTGGATGGGATAATTCTCTCTAAAGTCATCAATATAATTATTATCATTATTGCGCATACAAATGGTTTGATAGTTGAATTCAAATTGATAGGTATTATGATCAAGATGTTGCATGATCTCAAGCCAATTGAAGTTAGAGATCCATATAAATTGCATTCTTGTCTAATTTCCATTCTCGCGATCTCAGAAATCCCATATCATCCAAACCAAGATAATATTGTTTGCCAATTCTGTAGTAAGATAGTTTTTGCTATAGTATTCACTACTATTCCAATTGAATCTC
>JASDQU010241362.1:5816-33759 GCA_032191745.1 Picea mariana
TTCTTGATTATATTCATTCATGAGGCCCTGCATAAGAAATCTCTCCTGCATGTCATTCAATGAATCTTGAATACTATGAAAACTATCATTGAGGTCATATGTGAGGTTGTCTGTGAGGCTATGTGTGAGGTTGTTTGTGAGGCAATGTGCAAATGCATTCAATCTATCATCCAATTGGGCTTTGAATGATTCAAAAATTTCTTTCAAGGTTTTAGACGAAATAGCCATCTGAGCACCCTATGAAATCTTCGGTCCTGCATCCATCATGAAAAAACTCAAAAAATAGACCCAAGAAGTTTCGGCAAAAAATCGCGACTTTTTCTAGAAAAACCCTAAAAAATTGTTGAACTTAAAATGCTCATAACTTCACTTCCCAGACTCTGTTTCGGCTGATTTGTTTTTCGAAATTGGGTGAAATTGTGAGAGTAACTCAGATATGTAATTTTTTTGAGAAAATTCGGCCTCCAACTACTACAGAAATGAAAATAAATCGCGCCACTGTTCACAGAAAAAACTCTGAAAAATTGCAAATTTTAAAACCTCAATATTTGGACCTTCCGGAATCCATTTCGGAGGATTTTTTTTTTTAACTTTGGTGTTTTTCTGAGAGGAACTCAGATATACAACCCTTTTCTGCAAATTTTCCACAGAAATATACTGAAAATGTCTGGAATGTCGCGGCCCTCTTTTTTCTTCTCCGAAAAAAAAATCTGCAAAAATAAAAAATAGTTGCCCACAACTCCGGCCAAGGAAAGTGATCTGATACCACTTGTTAAGAAACTGAATAGATCTACAAATATAATCACCACAAATACTGAATACACAATAGATCCACAAAGCAATATAGAAGAAACCACACAATATTATTACCAAACCCTTGAGGTAGGGCAACACCATACAATGGATCCTATTATGGAAGGAATCCTCTCCTGTTCACTTGCCTCTTCGAGGGGGCATCCTCCTATTGAGATGTCGCTCCAAATACAATACTTCTCTTCATATCTCATTACATTGCTTGAACCCCTTTATATAGTGCTACCATCACCTAAGAACATTCTAGAGGAGGAATCTTCTAGAAGTAGAACCTTCTAAGAAGTCCTCTTACATTTATTATATCTAACTACCATAGTGGGCCCTATTTAATAATATAGTGGAACTAGTCCACCTTACATTGAATGACCTCCACTATTATCACTATGGGCCCCTTGGGTCCCCCCACTACCTCTCTAGCTACCTTACAGATTTGTAGATAGCGGAAGTTAAAAGAGTATTTTGTAGGTTGACGGAATGGTTTGGTGGGTTGGGGAGTGAGGTGAGTAAGGGAGTGAGGGATGATTGGTATCCCCCTACCTGCGAGCTATATTACTTTGAAAAATGTTTAATTAGGGAGAGGGTATAGATATGGTAGGGGTATGGGGTAATTTGTAGGTGGCAGAGGGATAAGGGTGACGTAGGGTGATGTAGGGGGGAAGGTAAAGTGTAGGTACCGGAGCTAGGAGCATGGTGGGTTCGTGGGGATTGGAAGGTGAGGGAAGTAAGGAGATGATTCCACCAACCAATGAGTCATCCATGCATGAAAAATGTTTAAGTAATGATTCTTCTCGGATGGGCTCGTGAAAATGAGAAAACACAAAAGTAAGAGTCTGTTAGTCTGCGAATATGATAAATTGACTAAGTATGGAAAGGAGAAGAGGGGAGAGGGAAAAATGGAAAAATGGTGAAGTATGAGAATAGTAGAAGTAGAGTGGAAAAAAAAAATGGTGAAGTGTGGATATGGAAGGTGAGGGAAATAAGTTATTATATCACTTAGTCATAATTCAAAAATGGAGAGGAGAATAGGAAAATTAGAAAAATTCTTCATAATCTATTCGTCGAACCTTTGGACAAAATATTGAATAAATTAGGAATACAGAAACAAATTTATGATATTAAAAATGCATGACTAAGATGAGACTGAGGGATACATAATCCATGAAAATAATGATTATTGGAACCCTTGATGAAGCCTCTCTTCTCTTTTTAAGAAGATATTTTCTAACTACTTGAGTAGTTAGGATTTCTCCCTTCTAGAAATTCCCGTGCAAGTTTCTTATTGAAACATTCCCTTTAATTAATGCATCATAATTCCTTATTAATGAACTCACATCATAAATATAAGTATATTGAAAATGGGTCCCTCTCCTTTTTTAATAAAATTTTTAATTAAACTTTTATTTTCAAAATTTAATTAGTTTCTATTTAAAAGATGATGATTGTGTTTTAATTTTCTAGGAATGATAATAAACGTTTTAGCCATTGAAATCATTTCAGACATGATATCCATCTTCTTATCTTTCCAACGATATAAATGTTTCCCAAATTCCTTGCCTGGATCTCAAGATATGATCTTGTGAAGTTGAGTTGTCGCGCAGGCCCATTAAAAATGCAGTTGAATAATATTTTAATTTATGAGAAAAATGTATCAACTTTCTGTTGAGCACTCAACACACCCTAAGAAAATCTATTACCATTTTATTTTTTTGGGTACCACTCAATATTTTGCATTGACTGTTTTCACGTCAGTATGAAACCGATACCTTCACTTATCTTATATGTTTCATGATTGAATTAATTAAAGATTACTTGAACATACAACAAAGAGTCATCTTAACTCTAAATTGGACTTAACAACTACTCAAGGAATCGGCGGCCTAGAATTTTCCCCAACTCGCTTAAGAAGTTTGGCTTCGGTAAAAGTTAAAGGTGGCGAAAACCATTTGAGAAGTCAAAGTAGCCGACTTCCAACCTTTATCGGCATCAGCCGGTGAAAGCCTTTCTTTTCTTCGAAAAAGCCTCAGCAGGGATTGTGCCGAAGACTGATCCATTTGGCTTCAGTAGATAAATATAACAGTAGGCGTCCCACAAATGGAAAGTGACATTGCCGACCCCCAATACAGTTTCGACGTCGGAAAATGTTACAACGTGTCAACTCGCAAAACATAAAACCATGCATTAATTTTACTTTTCCCGACGCCATCCAAGCATTGGAAGCCATTGTACCTAACCCGTTATGTGATTTCGATGCGTATGAGGTGCCTAAGTGCATTTATTACCTGCTAACTGGGTGCTCTCTTTTTGTTTAGATATTTTAATGACCTCGGTTAATAACACCATGTTAACATCAACCGATATCATAAATTTTAACATCGAATACATTAACGAACTCACAAATGCAATGATAACAATTATAAAATCCCATGATGAGCACGAAGAAATTTAAGTAAGAAGACATGTTTAATTCACATCCAAAAGAAGCATGATACATTCAAAACACTTTCAATTTCTTCATACAATCAAAAATCCCGCCAAGCTTGGTTTACATATAAGTAGACAACCCCAACGACCCGGCTAACCGGATCGGTCGCAGTAAGAATACAAAGCCCTTACAAAAGAGGGAAAAAAATGTCAAACGACACTTCCGAGGACACAAGGCAAAAACCCGCCCACTATGTATCTCATGTGCATTGGTCCTCTCTTAGACTGTCCTTCACACCTTGTAATGTTTTTTTCTCCTCCTTCGTTGTCATCCTCTATGCCTCGCGTAATTGCACAATTGTATCTTGCACTTCTCGAAGCCATCGCTGGAGCCAAACTATGCTACCTTCGTGACCCTGGGACACCGATACCTCTCGGTTCTTCACCACCAATTGGCTCTATAACTCTCTATTCTCTTGGTAGGGTTCATCTATTGCAAGTTGGGCCCAATCTAACTACTGAGTGGGACCCTTGACAGAAAGCTCTGATGCTTTTCCCCTTTCCTTTCGTCTCTCGCTTCCTTTACTGGTAGTCCTAGTTGGCTCCAACCAATTGGTAAGCATTGTAGACCCCTCAGGGGTTGGATGTATACCCAACTCATCGAGGAGGCGGTCCTCCTCTCGTTTTCTCATATCTTTCCTAGGCCTTCCTCTTTTTCATGGTTTCCTCTTTAGAGAAGGCACATTTCCCAACATACCTCTCTCAGACATACCTTTTTCTACCCCAATCTTCACTGGGAGCACCAACAACATCTCCAAGAGCCTATACCTCCTGTTGAAGTTTCAAGGACACAGGAAGCTAATAAGAAAGAGTCCTAGGCACGCTGGGCCTCGGGCCTGGCACTCCGGCTGCCTCTCAAACCCCATCCCATGTTTTAAGGGTATCCCATAATGCAACAAATTAGGGACTCGGGCATCTACAGGTGATGAAGGACTACTACGTGAGACTATGGCAAGATAAACTCACCAAACCAGAATTCTAGAGAATATAAGCTCGACATATACATAGAATTCCCCCAAATAACTCCTGGAATTTACAGAGAAACAAAGGAGAAAAATAGAGCATGCCAATAAGACACTCACACCTCGCGACATGATGTTTTGAAGACTCGACACACCACAACTGCTCGATGGATGCAATCCAGAACATGTAAACCTTGTCGATCGAAGTTGTTGCAGGGAATGTGCGGTACGATCCTTCCGATCTTTTTAAAATTCCGAACCTCTGTTATTGACGAATGATGCTTGAAATGTTTGATGATATGGATTTTGGAAGCATTTAATGACTTTATTTTTACAATATCCGACCTTTTGGGAGCATACATGTGCACGCTCGTCTTCGATGTCTCCTTTCGGCCTCAAAGGTCAAGTGATCACTACGATGGTTTAGATGCTCATGTCTGTTGTACTTGATTTTCCACCATGTGGTACACTGACATAATTCATTTAAACCAAAGAGGAGTGGCGACTTCGGATAGGTCATCATAGGTCATTCGAAGGAGCGACTAGGATCACGTAAGTATTAAAATGACTGAGACTAATGGGCTACACAGGTACACGTTAATCTTTTCGGTTTGTGTATGTCTTATCATAGGTTGCTTAATCAATAAACTACTTATACCTTGATTGCAGAAAAAATCCTCCCGACTACCGAATAGAGCTCATCTTGTGGCTTCGCCGAAGAACTCGAAAGAAACACCGAAGTTGAATCATCGGAGCAATGAAGGATTTTGGGCTCCCCAAGCTCGACACCCCCAACGAATTTATCAACCTAAGCGATGTGTTCAATACGCATACCGAAAAATAATCACTATGGGACGAATAATGAAAAAAGATAACCGATGCAAGGCCAAGGCAAGTGAAACAATTCAAGAAATACCCAATCAGAGCTCGAACCATGTTGCAACAGCTAAACACCAGTTTGGTAAAGTACCGAGCACATGTAATATATATCAGAGGAGTATATGAAACCCTAATGGAACAACACAGATTCCCATGGGTTCAAACTTGTGAAGATATGTTTATCAGTTGGTCTGAATATGAAAGAAGTCATCCTTTTCAAGAAATATCTCGGGTGGACTATTAAAGAAACTGTTGGATGATCACGCCACATGGTGATTTTTGTTTCGCTAAAACTATACTTAGTTGTTAATTTCAGTTGAATTTTATATTATAAATAAGGACATTGACCAATTAGTCATGGTCGATGGTTGTTGCAAGAACTCTTTCTTTTTGGGTGTGGAGAATTATTTTGAGACTGCTATGAATTTAGAAGTCCTTCTAGACCAGAGACAAACTATTTCCATCATATGCAATGTGATTGGACTTGGAGAAGAACTACTTCCTATCTTGTTTCATGAATGGTGCAGTAATGAGTAAGAGCAATTAATTTTTTTGTCAAGTGATCTAGTCCAATGTCTTGATGTTCATTGCTTTCACGATGGAGATAAATCGTTGTGTTATTATGTAATTCATGGTTATGGTAGATGAATTAATTTTCTTGCCATTATTTTATTACATATGTGCTTTCTTTCTGATAGTTAGTTTCTCAGACAGTAATTGGATGCTCATTTGGTTAATGTATTAGTATTAGGCCCTTTGGTATATAATCATTGTCTGGATGTTTGAGCAGCGGGTTATCCTAAGCTCAGCCTCTTCCCAGTAGTTAAAAATCAATTATGTTACTAGTCAAGTTGGTTTATACTGACTTGCATCTCTCATACCAACCCCACCCAAGAGAAAATATAGAAAAGAACAGTCCTAACTGAAGGAAGATCCTTCACAAGAAAACACAAAGCCCATCGATAAATTGGTCGGATCACAAGATCTGGAGAACCATTCCATCTTAAATGATGCAAAGTCTAATTAGGCCTCAGTGGAGGGTTTGGTTCCTACTGTTGAGTCAAGGTATTTAAGCCCCATCAACACTTTCATCACTTGAAACCTATACCACCATATTCTACGTAGAAATAACTTTCCAACTGTATAAATTTTGCAGGATTCCGACACCCAAAGCTCAAGTTATAGACTCTACAAGATTAACACTCAGCCACTGTCAATAGATTGTCTTGGGTAAATCACATCCCTTGGATGAATTTCATGGCCCTTCATAAAAATTCCACTTTTTCTTCATATAAATTATCCCATATGCATGGGAGTGTTTATCATACAATGGTATATAAATTTAAGTAGAGCATATACTTAATAAGAAACACAGAGAGAGAATATTACGGAGTTTGGAGGATTCAACCCTTAGGAAATTGTTGAATAAAATAATAATTTTGGAATCTTGTCGTCTTCCACCTCACGCCAAATAAATGTAATGAGTCATCCAATAATATGTTTCCACGTGTCATAAATTTATTGGCTTCCAAATCATTTAATCACATCATGTCATATGCATATTTTTGCATGTTGCCACGTGTAATGCTCCAATAATATTGTTCCATGTGTCTCCCTCCAAGAATTTCCATGTGTCACAATTCCATGATTCCATGTCGAATGCTCTTATTGGTTCATGGTTTAAATGGAGAAAACTTTGCAATAATGGTTAAGTATAGGAGAACTGGAAGAAGGGTAAGTGAGGGGAAGGGGGAGGATTTGTAGACAACAAAAGTTAAAAGGGTAGTTTGTAGGTTGCAAGAATGGGTTGGCAGGTTGGGGAGTGAGGTGAGTAAGGGAGTGAGGGATGACTGGTTTCTGCCTTCCCGCGAGCTATATTACTTTGAAAAACTTTTAAGCAGGGAGAGAGTAAGAAGATGAGAGGGGGCTGGGGTAATTTGTAGGTGGTAGAGGGAAAAGGGTGATGTAGGGGGGGAGGTAAAGTGTAAGTAGTGGAGTTAGGAGCATGGCAGGTTCATGGGGATGGGAAGGTGAGGGAAGTAAGGATATGAGTCCACCAACCCGCAAATCCTCCATGCATGAAAAATGGCTAAGTAATGATTATTCTCAGATAGGCTTGTGAAAATGAGAAAACACAAAAGTAAGAGTCCATGATTCCGTGAATATGATAAAGGAGAAGAGGGGAGAGGGAAAAATGGAAAAATGGTTAAGTATGAGAATAGTAGGAGTAGAGTGGAAAATAGAAAAATGGTTAAGTGTGGAGATGGAAGGTGAGGAAAATAAGTGATGAGAGAAATTAGTCATAATTCAAAAATGGAGAGGAGAACATGAAACTTAGAAAATTTATTCATAATCTCTTTGTCGAACCTTTGGAAAACATATTGAATAACTTAAGCATACAGAAACAGATTTTTGATCCAAAAAATGCATGACAAAGATGAGACTGAGGGCTGCAGAATGAACTTATAAAAGTTCAAAAAAAATCTTCTTTTGATATCAAGGCTTTTATGAATCCAAGAGAGGGAAAATATAGATGACCAAATTTTGGTCAATAATGCTCTCCTAGTTGTCACCAATTGGTGGTTGGTTCAGGATTTTCCCGACCTACAACTTGTTTGGTAACAAGCACCATGGTGATACACTACCCACAAAGTGAGATACTTCATTGAATTAGTCCCTACTTCAACAGTTATGTAATGGTTTCTTCACTTCATCTGTTTCAAGTGTGGATTTTTTATATATATAATCATGTGTTTGGCAATGGAGAGCCAGGAAATAGTTGTGTCTCATTCTGCACTTCCTATTAAGTGGTAACCCTTCAAGGTATTATAGTAATTTCTTGTACTCTTTCAAATGATCCTCTAATTGGTATTTCTTATATTTAGTAAATCCCTATAGATATTCCTATACTCTTACTACTTCATATCCTTTTTTATTTTGTCTCAAGAAGAGAAATACAAACTTCCTATTTGTTCTAATGAGTTTCTTGGCTTGGTTTGAACTTTATAGAGATATTTTCAATTAACCTTTGTGCATGTATATGATGAAGGATTTTATATCCTTAACCAAGAAATATTAGTTTAATATCCCCATGAAGATCACATGCCTCATGCACATGTACGAGCTTCCCATCACCACATTGCACACATAAATTGGCACTACATCTACCTCAACCTCATCAATGTAGTTTTTTCTTATGGGAAATTTGATATTGCTCTGCTTAGTGACTCTAATATTAGTAAATCCTTATTTACCCATATGTTGATGTGGGAAAATGTTTGTTGTTATCCATAAATATTCATTCATTCAAAGGGCCCATTTAAACCTTCCTCCATTAAAAATGGCTCAAATCACCAAAATGAGATCTGCAACTAAAATTGGCCCTAAATGTTGATGACTCCCATTTTCCACTCAGAAAATATCAATACATATGAAAAATTATATAATGATCCATTTCAAACAATTAATTTTTTTCCTCGTATATATCTCTTTCTCTGATTAAATCTCTCCATAGTCTCCTACAAAATATTGTTAGGAGAAACCTTAGCTTTAATAGGAATGTGAGCCCCTCCCATCTAACTTGATATAAAATTCATCACATGGAGCCATTCCATAAGAATGTGGGCCCCTTTTAACTTACTATCACTTTGAAAGAATATTCATTCCACAACATTTAGAGATATCACATGAAAAAGGCTTATATAATCGGACGAAACATGGGCTCTTTCCAATGTCCTATGAAAAAACCTTCGTGAATCCTCAACAATTGATCTAGTTTGAGGATCTAGTGGTTGAGACAAATGTGGCTCTCCTCCAAATTCACCATATTGATGTTGATGTTCTATATAAAGGGTGTAGGAATTCTCCTGCAACAAATTTCCAATGATGATATATGTCATTTTGGATAAGGATTGGTTAATTTTATAAATAAATTAACACTCATTTCTCTAAGAAACCATATGTGCTAAATGAAGATGAAACAAAAACCATCAACGACGTGTTTAAAATTTTGATATATCTTATTAACTTAAATTATTATTATATGAATGGAAAACTAACATTTCAAAACTTAATCAAACCTTTGGAATACTATATCTTAGAGCATAGGAATAAGAGGTTTCATATGTTGATTAATTGGGTTGGTTGTCATTGGTGTCAACCCTTGAAGAAAGTCCAGTAGCAAATTCTGGTAGCACAAAGTTTTGGGCAATGGACCCAAGTTTTTTTTTTATGTATAATGATATGAGTTTTGATATATTTGTAGGTAAGACAATTCTATATGGATAGTACATGTCATGCCATTTATGGTGGTATGTGGAATGCCACAAAAATCCTCATGGTTTGAGAGTTATGGCCTTACGAAGTTGGAGGACCCTCATATGTTGGCTTGAATCCCCAAAAGGTCAAAGAAGTCAAAGTTCTTGCAAAGAAGAAATTATTTAAATAATAAAGTGAAGTGACAAAGTCAAAGAGTATTATTTAAATAATAAAGTGAAGTGACAAAGTCAAAGAGGATTATTTAAATAATAAAGTGAAGTGACAAAGTTAAAGAGGATTATTTAAATAATAAAATGACGTGACACAGTCAAAGAGGATTATTTAAATAATAAAGTAAATGGAGAACTTTCTAATTATGGAAAGTGGTTATAAGAAGGTTAAATCTAAAATTAGGAAAATGGGTTAAGTAGTCAAGTGGCTATTCGATATATGGACAAGTGGAAAATTGGGAAAAGTTGGACATAGGTGACTATGTGGACAAAGTGGTCTAGAAGATGCTTCTAAGGAAGCTACATGAAAGTATAAATAAGAGGCAAGGCTCTCCCATTTTAATCAAACTTGAGCATATTGAATATATATAAGTGATTAAGGTAACCAAAGGATATCTAAGTCAAATTTCAGAGGAAAGGTGAAGTAAAGAAGGCTGAAATTCAGAGGAGGATAAATTCTATTGATGATTCTTTCTAAGGTATGTTATTTACAAGTCATCTCACCATTTTTGCAATAATTTTTTTCTAGAATGATTCAGACCATGAAATTGGGAGGCCATTGAGGAAACATATCCTAGTAGATTTGGTATGAATTTCATATTATGGGTCATTTTATTTTTGGAGTTACACTTTGTGAAAAATAGGGTTTGTGGCTAGTCCTGAAACTAGTCTAAAACAAGTGTTTTGGGTAAAAACGTCATAAATTCTTCATAACAAATCCAAATTGAGTTCATAAATTCTTCATAACAAATCCAAATTGAGTAATACCAAATGTATTGGTTAGATTATATTCTATAGCATTCAGTGTAAAATTTTCATATCCATACAACAAATATTCCCTGTGGGGCACGCTCTACAAGTTTGCTCTCTAGAATAAGTAAGAATTCAACAAGGTATGCCATTTTTTCTATAACTCCCTTTTTGAGAGGTTCCAAGTAGTGACACCTAGAGGAATTGCATAAAACACACTAAAGAACATTGTGTACTATTTCTAGGTCATTATTCATTACAGGTACATAGTTATGATTATTTCAAGTTACAGTTGTTGACTAATCCAAAACTAGTCACGTGAGACTAAAGTAAAGTTTGATGAAAATGCTAGTCTCTTGTTATTAAAGTTAAGGAAAGTTTGCAGGTTGAGGTAAAAGCTGGTGCATGGTTGATGCACTTGTTTATGGTACAAGTTGATTACAATTTGTTTGGTATAGTTTGGTGCATGGTTGATGCACTTGTTTATGGTACAGGTTGCTTATAGGTTGAGCTACAGATTGATGCATGGTTGATACATGGTTCAGGTTATTGGTACAGGTTGTTTGGTGCAGGTTTATTGGTACAAGTTTAAAAAAGTATATCTCAAAGTGATAGTGTGATAGTGGTTCCATCATTCTACTTATACGTCAGGGAAGTTGGATGGGGCAAGGACAGGTGGTTGTAGCCAGAGAACATAGGGGGTTGTAGCCAGATAATTGGGGAGTAGGAGCTTCCTTGAGGTTGTAGCCTGAGAAAATAGGGGGTTGGATCCTCCTTCCAGTTGCAGATGGAAAACAAAGGAAGTTGGTGCTTCCAATGAATGTAATTCTTTAAGAAATATAAAAAAAATTATTTCGTGGTTTTCTCCCGCTTTGGGTTTCCACATAAAAACATTGGTGTACTGTGTATGTGTATGATTTTTCATTTGTTCAATGTTTATTTACTCTATAAATATTGGATGATAATGTTACATTGATATAACACTTGCATTATATGGTTAAAAAGGATTAAATATCTCTATTATTGATTCAACCCCCCTCTCAGTAATCCAACAATTGGTATCAGAGCGGGTTCCTTCAGAAATCAGTTTAACCACCGAAAGATAGATCATAGAGAGCAACAACATGTCTAAAAATAGAATACCACATTTTGATGGACATAAGTATGCATTTTGAAGAATAAGGATGAAGACATATATACAAACACATGGATTTGAAATTTGGCAATCAATTGTATATGGATACACAACACCATCAGTTCCACTGAGAAATGAAAAAGAAGTGAAACTTGGTCAGAATAATTCCAAAGCCACAAATGCACTTATGAATGGTCTTGGAGAATCAATATTCACCAAAGTTTCACATTGTAAATCCGCTAAATATATTTGGGACAAACTTCGAAATATTTATGAAGGAGATTTCAAAGTCAAAGAAGCAAATCTTCAAACTTACAGAGGTCAGTTCGAACAAATAAAGATGAAAGAAGATGAGAATATTTCATCTTACTTTTTACAAGTCTATGAAACAGTAAATGCAATATTGGGATTGGGAGAAGAAATCAAAAAATATGTAATTGTTCAAAAGGTACTAAGATCTCTTCCTATGAGATTTGACCCTAAGATATAAACACTAGAAGAAATAACAGATCTAAACTCAATAAGCATGGATTAACTACATGGAATATTCACAGCATATGAAATGAGAACTGAACAGGAAAATCCAGATATAAAAGAAGAATCCTTCAAAGCATCCAAAAGGTCAAAGAAAAATGGAAAGAAAAAACAAAAAAGAACATAGCAGCAACAATGCCGTCTCAAAAGATGATGAAGAAGCGACCAACTTTGTCCAAATATTGAACAAGGGAACCAACGACAGGTATAGAGGTAAGCTTCATGTGATTTGTTTTAATTGTGATGGTATTGGTCATTTTTCTAACAAATTTCCTCATAAGAAAAAGAGAAATGATTAAGGTTACTCAAATAGAAAACAAACATATAAAGGAAAAAGAACCACAAAGAAAGTTTTCAAGAAAAGCTTATTCACTAAAGAAGACATCTCATCATCAGATGAAGATGAAGTCAATGACAGTGAGACAGAAAGAGTTCTATTCATGGCAATAGAAGACTCTGATAAATAAGACTCTGAAGAAGAATATGAAGAGGTCGAAGAAGAATATGAAGAGGCAGAATTTTACCACCGAGAAGAATTGTTATGTTCCATAGAAGTTATCAGAAGAGAAAATAAGAAAAACAAGAAACTACAAGTGGAACTAGACAAGAAAGAAGACACTCAGGAATTAGAAAAAATGATCACAAATTTGAAGGTTCAAATTGAAGAAGAAAAAATAATTGACGAAGCACTCAAAGAATAGATAGAAGGAAGAGACAATATCATTGGAAATTTGGAAGAAGAAATTGTCACATTAAGAAAGGATCTTCAAAAGAAATATATGCAGAACAACTCAAAAGTTTTGAATGACATTATCAACAGTCAAAAAACCCATCATGACAAGTCCGAACTTGGATACAATAAGACAGAAAAGGGATCAAGCTCTAAAACAACAGAACAAGAAACATATCCAAAAACCTATGTAGAAACAATCAAAGGGGATATGAAGGTCTACTAATAAAATTACACGGACACTCCTCCACTGAGAAGATTCAAATTTTAGAATCAACGATTAACAAAAATAGATAGGCCTCAGGAAGAAGGATTGATAAGAGTACCTCCTTTCATAAGATCTTCAACTCCCAGGTATCAAACTATATTTTTTGGTTTATATTATGCATGTAATAATTTTGGACATAAAGCTGTGAATTGCAGAGCTAACAATAGGAACATAAACAACTTTGAAAGTCATACACAAAAGGGTTATCTAGGAAGGCCTAGTGAAACACAGAGAAGAAGTTACAACAAGTTTGAATCTTTGAGCACTGAAGTGGAATGCTACAAATGTAACAACTTTGGACACATGGCCAAATATTGCAGAATGATAGTCCCTCCTAGAGAACCAAAACATAACAACAACAGTCACATACAGGAACCTCAGAAAAGGACATGGATAAGAAAGAAGAATTAGTATAGCAATGAAGAATGCACACTTCCTCTACAAGATAAGCAAAAGAAATGTCGTTGGTATGTTGACACTGGTTTTTCAAAACACATGATAGGTGATAGAGATAAGTCTCTTACATTAAGAAAGGAAAGAGATGGATCAGTCTCCTTTGGAAATGATGATTCATCTAAAACCATTGGAAAAGGCACAGTCATAATTGGGAACAAGAATACCAAGGTAGAAAATGTTCTACTAGTAGAAGATATGAAACATAATATTCTAAGTGTGATTCAAATTTGTGACCAAGGTCATAAAGCTACTTTCAATTCACAAAAGTGCGAGATAAGAAAACAAGGTTCAGGAAAATTGATTGCAACAACTAGGAGAACTTCAAGCAACATATATGTATTAAGTTAAACTGGAAATGAAAAGCGTTTCCTAGGAAAGGAAGATGAAAGTTGGCTATGGCACAGAAGAATGGGTCACACACATTTTGATAACTGTGTCAAAGTTAGCAAAAGGGAAGCAGTTAGAGAAATTCCCCAGATCACTAAACCAACCAACACTTTATGCAAGCATTGTCACAAGGAAAGAAAACAAACACCAGGTCTAAATCAAAAGAATATTCAATGACAAGACCACTAGAAGTTGTGCATACTGATCTAGTTGGACCAACTACAACAAAGGGTTTAAAAGGTGATAAATACTTTATGTTATTAGTTGATGATTATACAAGAATGAATACAGTTTTCTTTCTCGGGAACAAGTTAGAATCTTTTGAAAACTTCAAGGTCTACAAGGAAATGGTTGAAAATGAAATGGATTCAAAAATCAAATGCTTGAGATATGATAATGGAGGAGATTTCACTTCAAAGTAATTTATGGAATACTGCAGCATACATGGAATAAAAAGGCAATTCTCTATTGCTAGGACATGTTAACATAATGGAGTTGTTGAAAGAAAGAACAAGACAATATAGGAAATGGCTTGAACAATGCTAATGGATTTCAAATTGACAGATATCTTTTGGACATAGGAAGTGCATACAATAGTTCACATTCAAAACAGAGTAATGCTCAGAAACAACACTAACAAAATGCCTTACGAGCTATGGAAAGGAAGACCAACAAATGTGAAGCACTTCGAAGTTTTTGGAAGAAAATGCTACATCAAAAGAGAAGATGGTAGAATGGGAAAGTTTGACTCTTGTGTGGACAAGGGAGTACTTGTTGGTTACTCAATTACAAGGAAAGCATACAAGTGTTACAATCTGAGATTGAAAAAAGTTGCGAAAAGCATCAACGTAACAATTGATGAAATAGGTAGACAATAATTAAAGGAAGAAGAAAATGAATCAATGGAACAACTTTACGAAGAGGAAGCAGAAGATGAAAAATAAGTAGAAGGGGGAGATGAAGATGATCTGACATAAGAAGAAGAGAAATTTCAGCAAGTGCCTTCAAAGACACCTACCAGACAAGTACCGAAGAATCATCCTTCAAATCAGATTATCAGAAACAAATATGTAGGAGTTGAGACTAGAAGAAGAATACCTTCACCAGAACAAACACACCTATCACTCTCATCTATGATTGAACCAACATGTTTTGAAGAGGCCAGCAAGGATAAATTTTGGAATAAGGCCATGGATGGAGAATTGGATCAAATAGAGAAAAATGACACTTGGGAATTGGTTCCAAGACCAAAGGATAAGAATGTGATCAGCACAAAGTGGGTATACATGAATAAATTTAATGAAGATGGAAAGGTTACAAGGAACAAAGCTATATTGGTATGTAAAGTATATGCACAGGTTGAAGGAATCAAATTTGAAGAGATATTTGACCCAATTTCCAGAATGGAAGCAATCTAATTGCTTTTAGCTTATGCATGCTCCAAAAATATTAAAGTGTATGAGATGGACATAAAATTGGGTTTTCTGAATGGGGAACTTGAAGAAGAAGTCTACATTGAACAAACAGAAGGATTTCAGTTGTCATAGAACATAGATTATGTGAGTATATTAAAGAAGGCCTTGTATGGTCTAAAACAGGATCCTAGAGCATGGTACTCTAGACTGGATAAATATCTACAACATCCAGGGTTGAGAAAAGAAAGTGCATACAACAACCTCTACATCAAGGTAACTCAAGATAGTATTTTATTCATTGAAGTTTATGTTGATGATATTATTTTTGGAAGTACTGATCACAGGTTAAGCCAGAAATTTGAAAAGGTGTAACACACACTACCACCCACATGTCGGGGTATGCTACCTTCAAGCCCACCCTTGGAATTCTTTCTCTTACTGATACCTTTTTAAATTAATAAGGACGTATAAAAGAAAATATCTAATGACATGCACACCAATGACCAGCAAGCAACATATTATAAATATTCGATTAAATGATAAATAAATACACAACGGAATACATTCATGTATAGGTAAATAATACCATAACAAAGATCACTTATCTTTATAAGAGATGAAACCAAATCGTTGTAGACCAAGGATGTTCCACCCAACCACAGACCCTATTGATCAAAATCTCAATAGAAATTTCACCCCCGATCCATGGCTATGAATCCACAAGGACAGTTCCAGAGTATTAATTGGCTTCCCAAACCAATCAACACTCAAGCTCTCACAGGTTTTCCCAACACTCCCAACAATTCAATTACCCAACTCTCTTCTACCCAGCCTGCACCACCAAAGAGAATGGAACTCCACCCTTCTCTTCCACGTAGTCCCTCGAGCAGTCCTTCTCCTTTCAGGGCTCCAACAGAACTGGTCCAGAATCTCAATGTTGGAACTCTCAAGACTCACATTTGTGAACAAATATGGACACATACTAATGAATATTAGACATGAAGGCCTCAATTCATGGTTGGATTACACCATCGACCTCTACAACCAATGATACCATGGCTTCTCTTCAATAGTTTGTTTCCTTTCCTCAAGCCAAGACACGAATAAGGAAAATGAACGGGTGACGAAAATGAATGGAGTGAGATTTCCACCCAAGGTGAAAAACAATGAAAAATCAATGAATGAATGTGTGAGGGAGTTAATGGAATATAGGAATAAGTGAGTGAGTGAACGAGCCAAAACCCAACCCCCCCAACAGACCAGGGGAGAGTTTAAGTATTTCGTTGGGAATCAAGAACCTCCTGGCCTCCCCCAAGAAGCTCACGTAACTGATCCGCTCCCTTAGACAAAAGGGTGATTAAAATAGGAATAAAAATGTATCCCCTCAAGCCCCCTCTCTTGTGGAATCATAGCCCCCTAGAACTCTATTCCTTGTCCATCTAGCAACCAACAATGTGTTTATTATTAATAATGATAAAAAAGTTACATTTCTTAGGCACACTAGTCTCTTTTAATTGTTTGGGGCCTTTGGCCTCTCAACATTGTAACAATACATTATTTAAAATGGGGATTCAAAACCTGGGGTGTAACATCCCCTCCCCCTTATTTTGGCACTGTCCTCAGTGCATATACAAAATAGAGATCAAAATCTCAAAATTTATTCAAAAAATTGTCGGTACTCTATCCGCATGGAATTTCATGATCCTAGGTAGCATATTTAGGACCGTAGCAGGTCCACTGAACTTTTACCAGCTCTATAACTTGATTCCAGAGAATTTTGACCTTTCTGTCCAATACCCGAACTTGCTAAACCTGAAAGTCTCCCTCTGTCTCTACCTAAATCAGATGCCAATTAATAACATGGTTAGAATCATGTACATATTTCTTTAGTAAAGAGACATGAAATGCATTATGCACATTCATGGAAGTAGGCAATGCAAGCATGTATGAAATTGACCCTATTCTGTACAATATTTCAAATGGACCATAGAATCTAGCTGCCAACTTTGTACAACTACCCAATTTCAAGGAGCTTTTCTTGGTCTTCACTTTCAAAAGTTCATGCTCCCCTACTTTAAATTCTCTAGCTGTCCTATTCTTATCTGCATAAGATTTTTGTCTATCCTGAGATTCCTTCATATTATGCTTGATATTAACCATCTGGTCTTCCATATCCTTGAGAAACTCTGACCCAAGTACCACTCTATATGCTGGGTTGTCCCAGCTCACTGGAGTATTTCATTTCCTACCATACAAGGCTTCAAATGGGTTCATTCTCAATGAAGCTTGATACCCATTATTATATGCAAACTCAACCAAGTGTAAGTAATATTCCCACTTAGATGGTTTATCCATCACATACATTCTCATCAATCTTCAATTAATCGGTTGGCCCTCTCTATTTGTCCATCTGATTAGGGATTGTTGGAAGTAGACCAAAGTGAAAAACAAGGTGATTTTTGGAAATAAGGCATGCATAAGGAAAGCGACAACTAGAAGGAAGAATAACACGTGCACATGCATGGAAGACATAATGACGTTAGGGTTAGGGTATTGGTAATGTATTTTAATGGTTGAAGAGCCATAAACATATAAATATAGTTATCTAGGTCTCATAGAAAAAGAAAATTGTTGTAGCGAGTTGTTAGAGATATAGAGAGATGAATACAAGAAAGCAAATGATATACAATAATTTGTTGTATGAACTACTTTTGTAAGTTGTTGAGATAGAGAGGTTAGAGGAGGGTAGATATTGAGTGTTATATCATAGGCTAAGGATCCTGGTGCGATCTAGTCCACCGCATAACAGATCTTAACCCGATAGAGGAGAATTGTAAATTATGTGTTGTTGTAGTGACAAAACGACTATAATAAAAGAGCTAAGATCCAAATCTTTGTGGACGTAGCCCGGGCGGGGGGGGGTGAACCACGATAACATATGTGTTATGTGATTGAATGCATGTATTTATTTATTGTCTCAACATATATAGATGTGCTAAATGAATGAGTTATTCTATTTCTTTCATAAATCGTGATAATGGTATACTGCGTAAATAAGTTACAGTATCACTCTCAATACACAGTTATCATATCTCTCACTCAATCCTAGGCTGTAAAAACATGAGCATTGAAACCACCCATTAATACTATCTCAAGTGAGATGGTGCAATGCTCCCTGTGCATTGTGTTACCTTCTGGTTTACCAGGAGGGCTGATAGTTTTAGAGATTTTGTTTGAAACCCGAACAGACATGAACCCTAGGTCACTCAATACAAACTCAGAAGGGATATATAAATGAAGAGTAACTGACAAATGATTCTATTTTCATTGGTAGGAACAATAGAGGATTGAGTAGATGGGATATGTTGAATATCTTCTAAAATATACGTAATATCTCCAAGAGGCAGAGCAAGAGAATATTAAAGAAGAAAAGAAAACAATGATCCACTAGAAGGGGATGTTGAGACCATGTAATCTCACAAAAGAAGAGATCAAAATATAGATAAGGACAAAAGGGATGGAGTTTTCATAGAAATATAATAGAAACCCTAGAATAACACCCCACAAATATATCAAGAAATACGTTTTTACTAATTTACACGAAGTATTTTTCTGTGATTTTCCACACTTATTGCAGTAGTGGATACTAAAGTTGAAGGATAACCACACAAAGAACTGGATCTGACAGTTAGAGTGGACCTCGGTACAAATTGAGTAGTTACAACATGTGAACAAAAAATTCACCCAAGTGGTAGACTTTATTGTCATAGGCTTTATAACAGAGTTTGCAGTAGATACAACGAAGTCGTACAATGCAACAGAGCAAGAATTTCTATGTGGACCTCAAGTAAGGTACATCATATTGTTGTATAATTATATCAAGATACTATTATACAACAAAGGTGTAATGACAATGGATTCAGAAAACTAAACTTCCCTGCGTGCATGGGGGAAGGGGAGAAGCACTGGCAGAAAAGGGAGAAATGGAAGGAGGAAAGGATAAGGGAAAGAAGGAGGAACCCTTGGACCCAATCATGATGGATGACGACCATATCAAGTGGAACTTGGTTACATCTAGAAAGATGTGTAGCAGAGTACCCTACCAATACAAGGTGAATAACAACAAGAGAGTTGTAGCCGTGAGGGAAGGCTTGGAAAGTGATGAAGAAGAGGTAGAGGATCTTTGGGCTGTGGAGCACATTGAGGAAATCCTGTGTGCAACATATGAGAGGAATACGATAGGTCCAAGAATAGGGAGATAAGGAAAAAATCCCATCCATATTAATGTCAATGTGGAGCACATAAACCCATGTGCGACTAATACACCAAAGAGAACACCATCGATTAGACAACCAGAATTCGGGAGAAGAACGACAGTAGGAAGTACATCTACACAAGGAACAACAACTAGAGGAGCTAGCTCATGTAGCACTAGTCAAGTATCTACACCGCACAGAGGTAGTAGTTCAACATTCAGAATGGTAGGACACGATCCCACCATCAGGTTACCAGAATTTAAAGGAGAAATGTTGAAGGACCCAAAAAAACACTTGTTCATCTGTGAGGATATTTGGGAAGAAAAACTGATCATAGATGAAGATTCCAAACTGGCACAAATAGCGATTACACTCAGGGATCATGCACTGGATTGGTATATGAGCTTATATACAAACAATCCACTAGGGACAACCAGAACAATTGCAGGCATCAAGAAACTGCTGATAAACAAGTTCTAGAAGTTGATTTCAGAAGATCAGTACATGAATGAGATGATCGAAATTAGACAAAAAATGGGAGAATCCATATGGGAGATTGACTAGGGATTCAAGTGACTGAAGGGGAATTTGAAATATCTCATGATCAATATGCAACATAGTCACTTATTCGTCAATTCACCGCTACCACACTTAAAATACCCATTGCGACAATAGAAGTTTTAAATGCAATCAGAGGCTCTGCAGGCAACCCTACAACTGGAAGAAAATCAATATCAACAGACAAACCCAACCATTGAATAACTGAAGGAAGATCTAAAGAAATTAGCATTCCAGCTAAACCAGAATAAGAGTAAAGACAAACAAGAAGTTGTTTGGTGTACCACATGTAGGACAAAAGGACACCACAAGAACAAATGTCCAACATTTGCGCAGCATATGAAAGAAAGGATGCCAAATCCACTACCAATAGGAGGATTATGGTGTGAAATCTATAAGAAACCGGTCCATGGTCCATATCATTGCTCAATGATGCAGAAATACTAGATAGTCCCCAAGAGTTCATATTGCAACTTTTGCAAGTCAGTGGACCATGATGACAAAGATAGTAGAACTATAGAATTGATGTGAGAAAGGACATCAGATGCATATAGAGTCAAGGAAGAAATGATAACTAGGAAATCCTCACCACAATTTAACCAAGTTCCAGCCCCATACAACACTACGCAGCAACAATATAATATTGTGCAACAACCATACAATACCGCATAGCCACAGTGAAACACAACACAACCTCAGTACAATACATCGTAATACAGTTAGACGCCTCTGTATAATGCACTGAGAGGAGATCGAGCGAGCTACAGAGGTGGAGGATGAGTGAGAGGAGGTTTTGGACGAGGTAGAGGACCAGTGGTATGTAATAACTACCAACAATCAGGACATTATGCAAGGGAATGTCCACTTCAACCAACAACATGCATTTATTGTCATGCATCGGACCATGATACAAAAGAGTGTTTGACACTATTAGTAAATATCCAGAAAAAGAGGAACCAAAACATCCAGAATGTTCAATGGATCTTAGTTGAAGCAAGGGATGAACGACGAAACATCAACACAGTTACCCGTGGAGGAGCTAAAACAAGGAACGACGCAGTCTGACAAGAGACAATACAACACCAGTGGGTAAAGAAGAACGTCGAACCAAGGAAGCAGTTTGACGTGCATAAGAAGAAGGAGATATTTAAGAAATCCCACCAAGAATTTATGAAGGAAGACATTGCGTCAACTTCAACCACGCAACAAAGAAAGGAAGAGCCAGAATATGATATGCCTATGTTATTGGATCATACCAATGAAATGAAATCTACGAGACATGTAAGTAGAATCAAAGTATTTTTGCAATCATGTGTTAGAGTATTGAACGATCCATCTTTTTTCAAAATATTGTAAAACATACTAGAAATATGTAGTATAGAGACAGAAGGAAAACTAGAACAAAAAACAACCAATCACCTACATACAAAAAGAAGAACAAGTAGGTAGTTCAAACTAAATGCCAACACCATAGATTTCAACATGGGAGATATCATACTAGATCTAGGATTTGAAGTGAATGTATTACCAAAGAAGACTTGGAAATGCATGGCAGAGCCCACATTAGGATACTCACCTATTCAATTAAAACTAGCAAACCAACACAGATTCCTACCAATCGGTAGACTGAAAGGAGTGACAGTAGACCCGGATGGAGTGTTCTCTAAAGAAGACTTTGAAGTAATTGAAATAGTGGACGACACAACACCATATCCAGCGTTGCTTGGCTTGGATTGGGATTTTGACAACCAAGCCATAATTGATTTGAAGACACAAAAAATGACATTTGACTCAAGTGAATACAGGGTCATCACGCCATTAGACCCATCAGAAGGGGAAAGGTTTGTAGAACCCACTTTCCTAGAATTAGAAGAAATCAGCCAGTTGTACAGAACAACTGTGCGCGATGAGGATTACGTAAACCCAGCTGCAAATGGAATACTCAGTTGGAGGAGAATTACTTCATGTGTGACAGAATCATATACCATTTTAGAGAACTAGAAACAAAGGATACATAAATTTTCCATGAGAAGATGTGCACGAATAGACCACGCAGTAAGATGGGTAGGAACAAACATAAGGGAACCACCTAGTTTCCATGAAATAAACGATCTAGAAACATTCTTGGCACAGTACGAAGATGAATTGTTAGAGAATCAAAGACTCTTGGTGCTTGATATAGCACTCAAAGCCACACCTACAATATGGTGGGGCACACACAAAGAGACAATCATAGATTGGTACCAATGTAATCAATTACTGCGCATAAGGTTCGATGCAGAATAGGAAAAAGACAAGCAACAAAAGTACGATGGACATGGGGCACCATCGGAACACTTGGAGAAGTGAAAAAAGTTGTGGAAACTGACACCCCTAGAGGAATTACCTCATTATTTTATACACACTTTAGAGGGAATGCCAACAAATTGGTATACAAACCAGGAACTGCGTAAAGGAACTGCGACCTGGATGGTATTACAACATAATTTTACAGTTAGTTTTTCATTCAAGCATGAAAACCCCAAAATCGATGCAGCTCTTAAACATATAAGAAGGAGGATATTCATCAAGGAACCATAAGTCGAGCTCATAATGGAAGAGCAATAATGGACTAGACAACAGTCAAATAATTGATGTCATGTTACCATGTGCAGGAGGAAGCACCAGATGAAGAATATTCGTGCGATATTAAGATCAAGGAAGCGGAAGGCAAAAGAGAAGTGGAAGGTCCACCTATCGAATCATAAGTCATTTCTTCATCGATCAAGTTAAAGAAAGTCAACATTGGGACAACTGAAAATCCTAAAATGGCCAGGATTGGAGACTACTGGGATAAGCAAGCAGTAGAGATCATAATAGAGTTACTGCATGATTACAACGACCTGTTTCCCATGACATTTATAGAGATGAAGGGTATAGAAGGAGATCTAGGAGAAATGAAGATGCCACTCAGAGCTGAAGCAAGACCAATCAGACAGTGACCATATAGACTAAACCTGATATATAATAAGAAAGTCAAAGACAATATCGATAGGATGCTCGAAGTCGGAATCATAGAACCAGTGGAAGAATCGAAATGGATAAGTCTGATGGTAATTCAAGACAAAAAACAAGGAGGGATATGGATATGTGTCAACTAGAGGAAGTTGAACGATGCCTGCCTACATGACCCGTTCCCTACACCTTTCACGAATGAAGTGTTGGAGAACATAGGAGGACAGGAAGCTTACTCATTCACTGATGGATTCTAAGGATACCACCGGATCAATATAGCACGGGAAGATAGATACAATACCATGTTTTCCACATAATGGGAATCTTACTAATACACAATCATGTCATTTGGACTGAAGAATGCACCAACAATATTTTCCAGAGTAGTCATCGCCGCATTTAAGGAATCTATCCACCACTTTCTAGAAGTATACTTGGATGATTGGATAGTCTATAGTTTGTTTAAAGGGAATATTGAGGCCTTACAACTAATGTTATAAAGATGTAGACAGTTCCAAGTATCATTAAACATAAAAAAAAGGTATATTCGGAACAACGTTTGGGATACTATTGGGCCATATAGTATGCAAAAAAGGTTTACTAGTAGATCCGACAAAGATTGTAGTAATTGATATCTTGCCACCACCAAAAATAGTCTGTCAAATAAGAGCGACGTTGGGACACACAGAATACTACAGAAAGTTTATCAAAGGATACGTGTAGATTAATGCACCAATGGAAAAAATATTAAGAAAAGATACAAAGTTTCAGTGGAATGTTGATTGTCAACATGGTCTGGATACGTTGAAAGAAACGATGGTCACCATGCCAATACTAGTATTTTTAGACTAGGAAAATACATTCCACATACATGTAGATGCATTAGCCATAGCACTTGGAGCTATCTTGGCATAGCAAGGAGTGGGAGAGTTGGATCACCCTATAGAATTTGCGATCCAAAAGCTATCAAAATCAGAACACAACTATAATACTACATAAAGGGAAGGCCTATCTATGGTCTATGCACTACAGAAGTTCATGCATTACTTATTGGGGAAACACTTCAAGATGTTCACAGATCACTCAACCCTTAAATACCTAATAAACAAGCCATTGTTGGGGGGGAGAATCTGTCGATGGTTATTATTGTTTCAATAATTTGATTTCAAAGTAATAGTCAAGCTAGGAAAATTGAATGCAGGACCTGACCACCTATCAAGGGTCACAAATGGAGAAGAACCTATGAATTTAGAGGATAATTTCTCAGACGCACAGTTATTTTTAGTCCAGATTGTTGATGAATAATTTGTATATATCATTCAGTACTTAAGTAGATGTACCACGCCACAAGAATATAACATCGCGTAGAAGAAAAACATCATAGTCTAAGCTACAGACTATCAACTGATCACAGGACACTCATACAAAATGGGCGTAGACAACATCTTTCACAGATATGTGTTAGAACACGAAATACCAAGAGTGATAACAGAATACCATAAGGGAATAGCAAGATGATATTATGTAGTAAATGATACCATGCAGAAGGTATTGCATGTAGGACTATGGTGGACAACCATTCACGGAGACTTGAAGGAGTACTGCCAAAGATGTGATGTCTATCAAAGGGTAGGTAAATCCAATAGAAGGGATGAGATTCCATTATTACCATAAGTAACATTGCAAGCATCCAATAAATGGGCAATAGAATTTATAGGACCAATCAACCCACCAACAAAAAGAAAAAGAGCAAGGTACATCATCACCGCAACAAAATACCTGACAAGATGGGTGGAAGCAACACCAGTGAAGGATTACAGTGCAAAAAAAACAATACACTTTCTATTTGAACAAGTAATCACTCAATTTGGGTGCCCACGAATTTTGATGAGAGACCAAGGAACGCACTTCATAAACTGCACTATCAACGCTATGACTGAAGAGTTTGAATTCCATCATCAAAAGAGCACATCATATCACCCATAGGAAAATGGCACAATAGAGGCATTTAACAAAATATTGGAGAATGCATTGAAAAAGATATGTAATGTCAACAGGGATGATTGGGACCTCAAAATACTAGTAGTATTGTGGGCCTACAAGACTACGTGCAAATATTTGATAGCACACACGCCATTTAAACTAGTCTATGGCCAAGAAGCAGTGGTGACATTAGAATTTCTAGTAACAAGCTTGCGCATAGAAGCAATTACACACATGAGGAAATGAGGTGCAATGCAGGAGAGACTAAGCCAGCTAATGACCATGGAGGAAGATCGGATCTTAGAAGGGTTCCACCAATAAGTTCAAAAAGAAAGGGACAAAGCTTGGCATGACAGACACATCAAGAACAAAACTTTCAAGGAAGGAGATTTAATGTTGATGTATGTCAGCAAATCCTTTCAGCACCTAGGAAAGCTCAAAATGCATTGGTTAGGATTGTATGAAGTAAAAATTGTCACATATGGAGGAGATGTATAGTTGAAATACTTAGAAGATGTAGAACTTAGAGGGATGATCAACGAGAGCCGGTTGAAGATGTAAAAGGACAATCGACCACCCACTGAGCAATAAAAAAAAGAGGATATTAAACAACACCAATAGAGGCACAATGCGCCAGAAGAAGAAGGAGCACACACACTTAGCAATACAAACTTGGCAAGGACAAGGCCAACAATCAGGTCACAAAGGAAATAACTGGGAAAATCAAAGACAGTAAAAGAAACAAGAAACGATGAAGTTATGCGGAATTGAATGTCGGAAAGGACCGACCGGATGCCGCATTAATCGTGCCAATTGGAGATAGTGAGGGAGAGTAATGGAAAATATGAAGGAATCGAAGGTTCATTGAATCTGTCATAAAGGTAACGTCTTCAACAAGTTTCATACAATGCCCATACAAAACAATGATGCGAGGGAAAACAATTCATTGCAAAAAGGGAAAATACAAAGAGTGAGAAAGCATACAGAGCAGAGAGCGCAACTCACGGAGGTTACGAAGACCATTAAATTCAAAAAATGTTTGACATTCACCACTATGGCACCACTAAAACAAGTAAAGTCAACCCAGACCGCACGACACTCCAGAATTAGAACCAGGACACAAGTACAATCGTAGGAAAGCGAATAGAAGTCGTTGAAGGTCCTTAATGTCGATGAAATCCCCTCATCAAATACAACACCGCTGAATCTCATACCCGTGGCCAAAGAAACGCAACAATAAACCCCTGAGGGCATAAATGTGCATATAATGGAAAAGGCATGGAAGCAATAGAACAAGGGCGCATGAACCCTAAAGGAAGCGCAACCAGAAAACCCTGAAGAAACTCCAAGAGTCAACGAGATGGTTATGAATCTGGCAGCAGCAGTCAAGCCATAAGAATCCCAAACAACTGTGTCAGACCACCCACCAAAAGTTACAGTGGAATATGTCACGGGTTGGCTAGAATGGTTTTCCGAAGTATGATCGATGGAGGCTGTAACCTCGAGCCAACCATTGTCGAAGAAAGACAAGCAGGAAGTACCTAGGTCACCACAGAAGAAACCCACCATAGCCCTTGTTTTTCCGCATATACCAGATGAGGTACAGGTGAAATCATACTTTCTAGGTCATATCGAGAAGCTAAAATACTTGGACCACAATGTAACAGACACAGACAAGTTCCCAGAATTCGCAAAGAGAGTATACTTACAGATTGTTGGAGTGAATGTGGTTGAGGAACCTATTGATCAACCACTCCAGTGGGAAATAGGATTGAAGAAAATGGGGATTTTAGGTCTGCTAGACCTACCACACTTTGGCAGAGGATAGTACGCAAACAGTTGCATCAAACAATTGATGGCAGTCACACATGGCAGGGATATATGGTTGGACAAGCTCATCTCAATAGACATGGAGATCATTGCACACATTATATGGCTTCCATCTCGGGGCATGGATCCCACACAATTTCTCAAAAATAAGACAAAGGATAAATCACTAGTGGAGGAGATGAAGAAGAAATATGGCACTGAAAGGGGGATGCAAGGAATTATCATCAAGAGGATCAATGATGTCGTGACACAAATGGCCACAAAAATCTTGGCCCGCAAGTTGCTAAGAAAATGTTGCAAGGAGGAAGTCTTGGCTAGGGTTGTTGCAATTGTAGCTCAGTGTGTCGAGGGCACCATAGTTAGTTGGGAACCTTACCTTTTGAATCTGTTCCTGAATGACTACAAGGATGCGCAGGATCTAGGAACCAAATTTCACTACTCATGGTTGCTCATGTTGATAACTATCATGGGATGGAAGGAATTGAATTACACATGCTTCGCCACTAGACCCAAGCTGAATTTTGTAGTGGGGTATTTATCACTTAGCTTTGTGTCAGATGCCAATCATAGGAAGATGAACGCAGTTGTATTCGAAGGATACCTTTGCGACCTACAAGAGGCCATCTCCAACATGTGGAGAATAACACCACAGGTTGTTGCATAGTATCGGGACATTGCCAACTTCAAGGCCACCCAACACGTGATGTGGATACAGGTGTGGAAGGATCCCAATAAGAAATGGCTACAAATGCACTACTGCATCATGGAGGACAACATTGACATGGTTATCAAATATTGGGAAGATGACTGAAAGATTCCAGTCCTCACCCAAGACATACCTACAAAGACAATGGAGGAGGAAACAGGGAAGGAAGAAACACAGCCTCATGAAGTCCCAATACCCAAGAAACAAAGGATGGGCCAAACAAAAACAAAGCAAATGAATGAAGGGACAGCTAAGATAGGGACCTAGAAGGGGAAGAAGAATAATATGCAGTCAGCCCAAGAACAACAAAAATAGGTCG
>JASDQU010241362.1:33848-45485 GCA_032191745.1 Picea mariana
AAAAGGTGAGAAATACTTTATGTTATTAGTTGATGATTATACAAGAATGAATACAGTTTTCTTTCTCAAGAACAAGTTAGAAGCTTTTGAAAACTTCAAGGTCTACAAGGAAATGGTTGAAAATGAAATGGATTCAAAAATCAAATGCTTGAGATCTAATAATGGAGGATATTTCACTTCAAAGGAATTTATGGACTACTGCAACATACATGGAATAAAAAGGCAATTCTTTATTGCTAGGAAACGTCAACATAATGGAGTTGTTGAAAGAAAGAATAGGACAAAACATGAAATGGCGTGAACAATGATAATGGATTCCAAATTGACAGGTATCTTTTGGAAATAGGAAGTGCATACAATAGTTCACATTCAAAACAAAGTAATTCTCAGAAACAACACTGACAAAATGCCTTACGAGCTATGGAAAGGAAGACCAACAAATGTGAATCACTTCAAAGTTTTTGGAAGAAAATGATACATCAAAAGAGAAGATGGTAGAATGGGAAAGTTTGACTCTTGTGTGGACAAAGGAGTACTTGTTGGTTACTCAAGTACAAGGAAAGCATACAAGTGTTACAATCTAAGATTGAAAAAAGTTGCGGAAAGTATCAACGTAACAATTGATGAAATAGGTAGACAATAATTAAAGTAAGAAGAAAATGAATCAATGGAACAACTTTACGAAGAAGAAATAGAAGATGAAAAATAAGTAGAAGGGGAAGATGAAGAAGATCCGACATAAGAAGAAGAGAAATTTCAACAAGTGCCTCCAAAGACACCTACCAGACAAGTACCAAAGAATCATCCTTCAAATCAGATTATCAGAAACAAAGATGCAGGAGTTGAGACTAGAAGAAGAATCCATTCACCAGAACAAACACACCTATCACTCTCATCTATGATTGAACCAACTTGTTTTAAAGAGGCCAGCAAGGATAAATTTTGGAATAAGGCCATGGATGGAGAATTGGATCAAATAGAGAAAAATGACACTTGGAAATTGGTTCCAAGACCAAAGGATAAGAATGTGATAGGCACAAAGTGGGTATATAGGAATAAATTTAATGAATATGGAAAGGTTTCAAGGAACAAAGATATATTGGTATGTAAAGTATATGGACAGGTTGAAGGAATCGAATTTGAAGAGACATTTGACCCAATTTCTAGAATGGAAGCAATCTGATTTCTTTTAGCTTATGCATGCTCCAAAAATATTAAAGTGTATGAGATGGACATAAAATTAGGTTTTCTGAATGGAGAACTTGAAGAAGAAGTCTACATTGAACAACCAGAAGGATTTCAGTTGTCATAGAATGTAGATTATGTGTGTAAATTAAATAAGGCCTTGTATGGTCTAAAACAGGATCCTAGAACATGGTACTCTAGACTGGATAAATATCTACAACATCCAGGGTTCAGAAAAGGAAGTGTAGACAACAACCTCTACATCAAGGTAACTCAATATGTTATTTTATTAATTGAAGTTTATGTTGAAGATATTATTTTTGGAAGTACTGATCATAGGTTAAGCCAGAAATTTGAAAAGGTGTAACACATACCGCCACCCACATGTAGGGGTACGCTACCTTCAAGCCCACCCTTGGACTTATTTATCTTACTGATACCTTTTTAAGTTAATAAGAATGCATAAAAGAAAATATCTAATGACATGCACACCAATGACCAACAAGCATGCATATTATAAAGATTCAATTAAACGATAAATAAATACACAACGAAATACATTCATGTACAGGTAAATAATACCATAACAGAGAACACTTATCTTTATAAGAGATGACATTGAATCACTACAGACCAAGGATGTTACACCCAACCATAAACCCTACTGATCAAAATCTCAATAGAAATTTCACCCCCGATCCATGGTTATGAATCCACAAGGATAGTTCCAGAGTATTAGTTGGCTTCCCAAACCAGTCAGCACTCAAGCTCTCACAGGATTTCCCAGCACTCACAACAATCCAATTACCCAACTCTCTTCTACCTAGCCTTCACCACCAAAGAGAATGGACCTCCACCCTTCTCTTCCACGTAGTCCCTCGGGCAGTCCTTCTCCTTCCAGGGTTCCAACACAACTAGTACAGAATCTCAATGTTGGAACTCTCAAGACTCACATTTGTGAACAAAGCTGGACACAGGCCAATGCATATTAGACATGCAGGCCTCAATTCATGACTGGATTACACCATCGACCTCTACAACCAATGATACCATGGATTCTTTTCAATATTTTGTTTCCTTTCCTCAAGTCAAGACACGAATAAGGAAGATGAACAGGTCACGGAAATGAATGGAGTGAGATCTCCACCCAATGTGAAAAACAATGAAAAATCAGTGAATGAATGTGTGAGGGAGTTAATGGAATATAGGAAGAAGTGAATGAGTGAACGAGCCAAAAACCAACCCCCCCAACAGACCAGGGGCGAGTTTAAGTATTTCGTTGGGAATCAAGAACCTCCTGGCCTCCCCCAAGAAGCTCATGTAACTAATCCACTCCCTTAGACAAAAGGGTGATTAAAATAGGAATAAACATTTATCCCCTAAAGCCCCCTCTCTTGTGGAATCATAACCCCCTAGAACTCTAGTCCTTGTCCATCTAGCAACCAACAATGTGTTTATTATTAATAATGATAAAAAAATTACATTTCTTAGGCACACTAATCTCTTTTAATTGTTTGGGCCCTCTGGCCTCTCAACATTGTAACAATACATTATTTAAAATGGGGGATCAAAACCCGGGGTGTTACATCCCCTCCCCTTTATTTTGGCACTGTCCTCAGTGAATATACAAAATAGATATCAAAATCTCAAAATTTATTCAAAAAGTTGCGGGGTACTCTAATCGCATGGAATTTCATGATCCCAGGTAGCATCTTTAGGACCGTAGTAGGTCCACTGAACTTTTACCATCTCTATAACTCAATTCCAGAGAATTTTGACCTTTCTGTCCAATACTCGTACTAGCTGAACCTGAAAGTCTCCCTCTATCTCTACCTAAATCGGATGCCAATCAATAACGTGGTTAGGATCATGTACATATTTATTTAGTAAAGAGACATGAAATGCACTATGCACATTCATGGAAGAAGGAAATGCAAGCATGTATGAAACTAACCCTATTCTGTCCAATATTTCAAATGGACCACATAATCTGGCTGCCAACTTTGTACAACTACCCAATTTCAAGGAGCTTTTCTTAGGCTTCACTTTCAAAAGTTCATGCTCCCCTACTTTCAATTCTCTATCTGTCCTATTCTTATCTGCATAAGCTTTTTTTCTATCGTGATATTCCTTCAAATTATGCTTGATGTTAACCAGCTGGTATTTCATATCCTTGAGCAACTCTGACCCAAGTACCACTCTATCTGCTGGGTTGTCCCATCTCATTGGAGTATTTCATTTCCTACCATACAAGGCTTCAAATGAATTCATTCTTAATGAAGTTTGATACCCATTATTATATGCAAACTCAACCAAGTGTAAGTAATATTCCCACTTAGATGGTTTATCCATCACATACATTCTCATCATATCTTCAGTTAATCAGTTGACCCTCTCTGTTTGTCCATCTGATTAGGGATTGTTGGAAGCCAAACAAAGAAAAAACAAGGTGATTTTGGGAAATAAGGCATGCATAAGGAAAGCGACAACTGGAAGGAAGAACAACGTGCACACATGCATGGAAGACATAAAGATGTAATGTTTTTAATGGCCGAAGAGACAAAATTGTATAAATACAGTTATCTAGGTCTCATAGAAAAAGAAAATTGTTGTAGCGAGTTGTTAGAGATATAGAGAGACAAATACAAGAAAGCAAATGATATACAATAATTTGTTGTATGAACTACTTTTGTAAGTTGTTGAGATAGAGGCTGGAGGAGGGTAGATCTTGAGTGTTATATCATAGGCTAAATATCCCGGTGCGATCTAGTCCACCTCATAACAGATCTTAACCCGACAGAGGAGAATTGTAAATTGTGTGGTGTTGTAGTGATAGAACGACTATAACAAAAGAGATAAGATCCAAATATTTGTGGACGTAGCCCTGGCAGGGGGGTGAACCATGATAACATATGTGTTATGTGATTGAATGCATGTATTTCTTTATTTTCTCAACAAATATAGATGTGCTAAATGAATGATTTATTATATTTCTTGCATAAATCATGATAATGGTATACTGCATAAATAAGTTAGAGTATAACTCTCAATTCATGGTTATCATATCTATCACTCAATCCTAGGCTGCAAACACATGAGTATTGCAGCCACCCATTAAGACTATCTCAAGTGAGACGGTGCAGTGTTTCCTGTGTGTTGTGTTGCCTTCTGGTTTACCAGGAGGGTCGATAGTTTTAGAGGCTTTGTTGGAAACCCGAATAGACATGAACCTTAGGTCACTCAATATAAACTCAGAAGGGATATAAAAATGAAGAGTAACCAACAAATGATTCTGTTGCCATTGGTATGAACAATAGAGGATTGAGTAGATGGGATATATTGAATATCTTCTAAAAGATATGTAAGATTTCCGAGAGGTGGAGCAAGAGAATATTAAAGCAGAAAAGAAAAGAATGAGCCACTAGAAGGGGATGTTGAGACCGTGTAATCCCACAAAGGCAGAGATCAAAATCTAGCTAAGGACAAAATAGATGGAGTTTTCATAGAAATATAACAGAAACCCTAGAATAACACCCCGCAAATATCTCGATAAATACGGTTTTACTGATTTACATGAAGTATTTTTCTGTGATTTTGCCCACTTATTGCAGGAGTGGATACTAAAGTTGAAGGATAACCACATAACGAACCGGATCTGATAGTTAGAGTGGACCTTGGTATAGATTGAGTAGTTACAACATGTGAACAACAAATTCACCCGAGCGGTAGACTTTTGGCTCGACAGTATTGTTGCAGGCTTTATAATAGAGTTTGCAGTAGATACAACAAAGTCATACAACATAGCAGAGAAAGAATTTCTATGTGGACCTCAAGGAAGGTACATCATATCGTTGTATACTTATATCAAGATAATGTTGTACAAAAAAGGTGTAATGACAATGGAGTCAAAAAACTAAACTTCCCTGCGTGCATGGGGGAAGGGAAGAAGCACTGACAGAAAAGGGAGAAATGGAAGGAGGAAAAGATAAGGGAAAGAAGGAGGAACCCTTGGACCCGATCATGATGGATGATGACCAGATCAAGTAGAACTTGGTGACAGCTAGAAAGATGCGTAGCAGAGTACCCTACCAATACAAGGTGAATAAATAGAAGAGAGTTGTAGCTGTGAGGGAAGGCTTGGAAATTTATGAAGAAGAGGTAGAGGATATCTGGGCTGTGGAGCAGATTGAGGAAATCCTGTGCGCAACATATGAGAGGAATACAAGAGGTCCAAGAATAGGTAGATAAGGAAGAAATCCTATCCATATTAATGTCAATGTGGAACCCATAAACCCATGTGCGACTAATACACCAAAGAGAACACCATCGATTAGACAACCAAAATTCGAGAGAAGAACGACAATAGGAAGTACATATACACAAGGAACAAAAACTAGAGGAGCTAGCTCAGGTAGCACTAGTCAAGTATCTACACCGCACAGAGGTAGTAGTTCAAAATTCAGAATGGTAGGCCACGATCCCACCATCAGGTTACCAGAATTTAAAGGAGAAATGTCAGAGGACCCGGAAAAACACTTGTTCATCTGAGAGAATATTTGGGAAGAAAAAACAATCATAGATGAATATGACAAACTGACACAAATAGTGATTACACTCAGGGATCACACAATGGATTGGTATATGAGCTTATCTACAAACAATCCACTAGGGACAACCAGAACAATTGCAGACATCAAGAAACTATTGATAAATGAGTTCTAGAAGTCGAGTTCAGAAGATCAGTACATGAATGAGATGATCGAAATTACACAAAAAATGAGAGAATCTGTATGGGAGATTGACCAGGGATTCAAGTGACTGAAGGGGAATTTGAAATATGTCATGACTGATATGCAACATAGGCACCTATTCGTCAATTCACTGCTACCACACTTAAAATACCCATTGCGATAATAAAAGTTTTATATGCAAGCATAGGCTCTGCAGGAAACCCTACAACTGGAAGAAAACCAATATCAACAGACGGACCCAACCATCGAATAACTGAAGGAAGATCTGAAGAAATTAGCATTCCAGCTAAACCAGAATAAGAGTAAAGACAAATGAGAAGTCGTTTGGTGTACCACATGAAGGACAAAAGGACACCATAAGAACAAATGTGCAACATTCGTGCAGTATATGGAAGCAAGGATGCTAAATTCACTACCAATAGGAGGATTATGGTGCGAAATCTGTAAGAAACCGGTCCATGATCCATATCATTACTCAATGATGTAGAAATACCAGACAGTCCCCAAGAGTTCATATTGCAACTTTTGCAAGTCAGTGGACCATGATGACAAAGATAGTAGAACTACAGAATTGATGCGAGAAATGATATCAGATGCATATAGAGTCAAGGAAAAAATGATGACTAGGAAATCCGCACCATAATTTAACCAAGTTCCAGCCCCATACAACACTGCGTAGCAACTGTATAATATTGTGCAACAACCATACAATACCGCCCAGCCACAGTACAGCACAACACAACCTCAGTACAATACATCGTAGTACAATCAGGCGCCTCAGTATAATGCACTGAGAGGAGATCGGGCAGGCTACATAGGTGGAGGATGAGAGATAGGAGGTTTTGGATGAGGTAGAGGACCAGTGGTATGTCATAATTGCCAACAATTGGGACATTATGTAAGGTAATGTCCACTTCCACCAACAACATGAATTTATTGTCACACATCGGACCATGATACGAAAGAGTGTTCGACACTATTAGTAAAGATCCAGAAAAAGAGGAACCAAAACATCCAGAATGTTCAATGGATCTCAGTTGAAGCGAGGGATGAAGGACAGAACATCAACATAGTTACCCACGGAGGAGATAAAACAGGGAACGACATAGTCCGACAAGAGCTAGTACAACACCAGTGGGTAAAGAAGAATGTCGAACCAAGGAAGAATTTCGACATGCATAAGGAGAAGGAGATATTTAAGAAAGCCCGCCAAGAATTTTAGAAGGAAGACATTGCGTCGACTTCAACTATGCAACAAATAAAGGAAGCGCCAGAATATGATATGCCTATGTTATTGGATCATACCAACGAAATGAAATCTATGGGATAGGTAAGTAGAATGAAAGTATTTTTGCAATCATTTGTAAGAGTATTGAACGATCCATCATTTGTCAAAATATTGTAAGACATACTAGAAATATGTAGTATAGAGACGGAAGGAAAACTAGAACAAAAAACCGCCAATCACCTACATACAAAAAGAAGAACAAGTAGGGAGTTCAGATTGAATGCCAACATCATAGATTTCAACATGGGAGATATCATACTAGATCTAGGATCTGAAGTGAATGTGTTACCAAAGAAGACATGGAAATGCATGACAGAGCCCACATTAGGATGCTCACCTGTTCAATTAAAACTAGCAAACCAACATAGATTCCTACCAATCGGTAGACTGAAAGGAGTGACAGTAGACCTGGATGAAGTGCGCATTGAAGCAGACTTCGAAGTAATTGAAATAGTGGACGACACAACACCATATCCAACGTTGCTTGGCTTGGATTGGGCTTTTGAAAACCAGGCCATAATCAATTTGAAGACATGAAAAATGACATTTGACACAGGTGAATAGAGAGTCATCATGCCATTAGACCCATAAGAAGGGGAAAGGTTTGTAGAACCCACTTTCATAAAATTAGAAGAAATCAGCCAGTTGTATAGAACAACTGTGCGCGATGAGGATTACGTAAACCCAACTACAAATGAAATACTCAGTTGGAGGAGCAATACTTCATGTGTGCCAGAATCAGATACCAGTTTAGAGAATTGGAAACAAAGGCTACATAAAGTTTCCACGAGAAGATGTGCACAAATAGACCACACAGTAAGATGGGTAGGCACGGAGATAAGGGAACCACCTAATTTCCATGAAATAAATGATCTAGAAACATTCTTGGCATAGTACAAAGATAAATTGTTAGAGAATCAAAGACTCTTAGCGCTTGATATAGCACTCAAAGCCACACCTGCAAGATGGTGGGGCACACACAAAGACACAATCATAGATTGGTACCAATGTAAGCGGTTACTGCGCATAAGGTTTGACACAGAACATAAAAACAACAAGCAACAAAAGTACGAGGGATAGGGGGCACCAACGGAACACTTGGAGAAGTGAAAAAAATTGTGGAAAATGACACCCCCAGAGGAATGACCTCATTATTTTATACACACTCTAGAGGGAATAATAGCAAATTGGTATACAGACCAGGAACCGCGTAAAGGAACTGTGACTTGGACAGTATTGCAACAAAATTTTAGAGTTAGTTTTTCATTCAAGCATGAAAACCCCAAAATCGATGCAGCTCTTAAACATATAAGAGGGAGGATATTCATCAAGGAACCAGAAGTTGAGATTATAATAGAAGATCAACAATGGACTAGACAGACAGTCAAATAACTGTTGTCATGTTACCATGTGTAGGAGGAAGCACCAGATGAAGAATATATATGTGATATTAATATCAAGGAAGAGGAACACAAAAGAGAAGTGTAAGGTCCACCTATCGAATCATAATTCATTTCTGTGTCGATCAAGGTAAAGAAAGTCAACATTGGGACAACTGAAAATCCTAAAATGGCTAGGATTGGAGACTACTGGGATGAGCAAGCAGTAGAGATCATAACAGAGTTACTGCGCGATTACAATGACCTGTTTCCCATGACATTTATAGAGATGAAGGGTTTAGAAGGATATCTAGGAGAAATGAAGATACCACTCAGAGATGAAGCAAGACCAATCAAACAGTGACCATATAGACTGAACCTGATATATAAGTACAAATTAAAAGCCGATATCGACAGGATGCTTGAAGATGGAATCAAAGAACCAGTGGAAGAATCGAAATGGATAAGTCTGATGGTAATCCGGGACAAAAAACAAGGAGGGATATGGATATGTGTCAACTTAATGAAGTTGAACAATTCCTGCCTACATGAACCATTCCCTACACCTTTCACAGATGAAGTGTTGGAGAACGTAGGAGGACATGAAGCTTACTCATTCACTGATGGATTCTACGGATACCACCAGATCAAGATAACACAAGAAGACAGATACAATACCATGTTTTCCATAGAATGGGGATCTTACCAGTACACAGTCATGTTGTTTGGACTGAAGAATGCACCACCAATATTTTCCAGAGTAGTCATTGTTGCATTTAAGGAATCTATCCACCACTTTCTAGAAGTATACTTGGATGATTGGATAATATATAGTTTGTTTAAAGTGCATATAGAGGCCTTACGACTGATGTTAGAAACATGTAGACAGTTCCATATATCATTAAACATAAAAAAAATGTATGTTTAGAACAATGTTTGGGATACTATTGGGCCATATAGTATGCAAAAAAGGTTTACTAGTAGATCCGACAAAGATTGCAGTAATTGTTAACTTGCCACCACCAAAAATAGTCCGTCAAATAAGAGTGACATTGGGACACATAGAATACTACAGAAAGTTTATCAAAGGATACACGCAGATTAATGCACCAATGGAAAAACTGTTAAGAAACGATACAAAGTTTTAGTGGAACGTTGATTGTCAACATGGTCTGGATACGTTGAAAGAAAATATGGTCACCACGCCAATACTAGTATTTTCAGAATGGGAAAATACATTCCACATACATGTAGATGCATCAACCATAACACTTGGAGCTATCTTGGCGCAACCGGGAGCGAGAGAGTTGGATAACCCTATAGAATTTGCGAGCCAAAATCTATCAGAATTAGAACAGAACTATAATAATGCATAGAGGGAAGGCCTAGCTATGGTCTATGCACTACAAAAGTTCAGACATTACTTATTGGGGAAACACTTCAATATGTTCACAGATCACTCAACCCTTAAATACCTAGTCAACAAGCCATTGTTGGGGGGGGGAATCTGTCGATGGTTATTACTGTTTCAAGAATTTGATTTCAAAGTAATAGTCAAGCCAAGAAAATTGATTTCAGGACCTGACCACCTATCAAGGGTCACAAATGGAGAAGAACCTATGAATTTAGAGGATAATTTCTTGGACACATAGTTATTTTTAGTCCAGATCGTTGATGAATAATTTGCAAATATCATTTAGTACTTAAGTAGAGGTACCACGCCACAGGAATATAACACCACACAGAAGAAAAACCTAGTAGTCTGAGCTACAGACTATCAACTAATTGTAAGACACTTATACAAAATGGGCACAGACAACATCTTGCGCAGATATGTGTTAGAACACGACAGACCAAGAGTGCTAATAGAATACCATGAGGGAATAGTAGGAGGACATTACGTAGGAAATGATACCACACAGAAGGTATTACATGCAGGACTATGGTGGCCAACCATTCACAGAGACTCGAAGGAGTACTGCTAGAGATGTGATGTCTATCCAAGGGTAGGTAAACCCAATAGAAGGGACGAGATGCCATTACGACCATAGGTAACATTGTAGGCATTCGATAAATGGGCAATAGAATTTGTGGGACCAATCAATCCACTATAAAAAAGAACAAGAGAAAGGTACATCATCACCACGACAAAATACCTAACAAGATGGGCGGAAGCAACACCAGTGAAGGTTTGCAGCACAGAAACAACAACACACTTTCTATTTGAACAAGTAATCACTTGATTTGGGTGCCCAATAATTTTGATGAGAGACCAAGGCATGCACTTCATAAACTGCACTATCAACGCTATGACTGAAGAGTTTGAATTTCATCATCAGAAGAGCACACCATATCACCCACAGGAAAATGGCACAATAGAGGCATTTAAAAAAATATTGGAGAATGCACTGACAAAGATCTATAATGTCAACATGGATGATTAGGACCTCAAAATACTAGTAGTATTGTGGGCGTACAAGACTCCATGCAAAAATTTGATAGCACACACACCATTTAAACTAGTCTATGGCCAAGAAGCAGTGGTGACATTAGAATTTCTAGTACCAAGCTTGTGCATAGTAGAAATTACACACATGAGGGAACGAGGCATAGTGCAGGAGAGACTAAACCAGCTGGTGACCATGGAGGAAGATCGGATCTTGGAAGGGTTCCACCAATAAGTTCAAAAAACAAGGGACAAATCTTGGCATGACAGACACATCAAGAACAAAACTTTCAAGGAAGGAGATTTAATGTTGATGTATGACAACAAATCCTTTCAGCACCTAGGAAAGCTCAAAATGCATTGGTTAGGATCGTATGAAGTAAAAATTGTCACATATGGAGGAGATGTATAGTTCAAAGACTTAGAAAATGCAAAACTTAGAGGGATGATCAATGGGAGACGGTTGAAGATGTACAAGGACAATCGACCATCCACCGCACAATAATAATAAAAAAAAAAACAGGATATTAACAACACCAATAGAGGCATAGTGCACTGGAAGAAGAAGGAGCACGCAGACTTAGCAAT
>JASDQU010241362.1:45535-55764 GCA_032191745.1 Picea mariana
AGGCCAATGGTCAGGTCATAAGGAAAATAACTGGGAAAAGCAAAGATGGTAAAAGCAGCAAGAAACGATGAAGTTATGCGGAATTGAATGTCGGAGAGGACTGATGGGACACTGCATTAATCACGCCAATTAGAGACGGTGAGGGAGAGTAATGGAAAGTACGAAGGAATCAGAGGTTCATTGAATCTGTCATAAAGGTAGCATCTTCAACAAGTTTCATACAATGCCCATACAAAACAATGACGTGGGGGAAAACGGTTCATTGCAAAAAGGAAAAATACAAAGAGCAAGAAAGCATACAGAGCAGAGAGCGCAACTCACAGAGGTTACAAAGACCATTAAATTCAAAAAATTCTTGACATTCACCACTACGGCACCACCAAAACAAGTAGAGTCGACCCAGACCGCACGACACTCCAGAATTAGAATAAGGGCACAAGTATAATCATAGGAAAGAGAACAAAAGTCGTCAAAGGTCCTTAATGTCGATGAAATCCCCTCACCAGATACAACACCACTAAATCCCATACCCGTGGCCAAAGAAACCCAACAATAAACACCTGAGGGCATAAATGTGCATATACTGGCAAAGGCATGGAAGAAATAGAACCAGGGCGTAGGAACCCTAAAGGAAGTGCAACCAGAGAACCTTGAAGCAACTCCAAGAGTCAACGAGATGGCTACGAATCTGGCAGCAACAGTCAAGCCAGACGAATCCCAAACAACCATGTCATACCACCCACCAGAAGGAACAGTGGAATATGTCACGGGCTGGCTAGAATGGTTTTCTGAAGTATGATCGATGGAGGCTATAACCTCGAGCCAACCACTGCCGAAGAAAGACAAGCAGGAAGTACCTAGGTCACCACACAAGAAACCCACCATAGCCCTTGTTTTTCCGCATATACCAGATTGGGTACATGTGAAATCATACTTTCTAGGTCATATCGAGAAGCTAAAATACTCGGACCATGATGTAACAGACACATACAAGTTCCCAGAATTCGCAAAGAGAGTATACTTACAGACTGTGGGAGTGAATGTGGTTGGGGAACCGATTGATCAACCACTCCAGTGGGAAATAAGATTGGATAAAATGGGGATTTTAGGTATGCTAGACCTACCACACTTTGGTAGAGGACAGTATGCAAATAGTTGCATCAAACAATTGATGGCAGTCACACATGGTAGGGATATATGGTTGGACAAGCTCATCTTGATAGACATGGAGATCATTGTGCACACTACAAGGCTTCCATCTCTGGGCATGGATCCCATGCAATTTCTTGACAATAAGACAAAGGAAAAATCACTAGCGGAGGAGATGAAGAAGAAATATGGCACTGAAAGGGGGATGCGAGGAATCATCATCAAGAGGATCAATGATGTCGTGACACAAATGGCTGCAAAAATCTTGGCCTGCAAGCTGATAAGAAAATGTTGCAAGGAGGAAGTCTCGACTGGGGTTGTTGCAGTTGCAGCTCAGTGTGCCAAGGGCACCACAGTTAGTTGGGCACCTTACCTTTTGAATTTGTTCCTGAATCACTGGAAGGATGCGTAGGATCTAGGAACCGAATTTCACTACTCATGGCTTCTGATGTTGATAGCTATCATGGGATGAAAGGAATTGAATTACACATTCTTCGCCACCAGACCCAAGCCAAATTTTGGAGTGCGGTATTTATCACTTAGCTTTGCGTCATATGCCAAGCACAAGAAGATGAACGCAACTGTATTCGAAGGATACCTTTGCGACCTACAAGAGGCCATCTCCAACATGTGGAGAATAACACCACAGGTTGTTGCACAGTATCGGGACATTTCCAACTTCAAGGCCACTCGACACGCGATGTGGATACAGGCGCGGAAGGATCCCAATAAGTAGTGGCTACAAATGTGATACTACATCACGGAGGGCGACATAGACATGGTTATCAAAGATTGGGAAGACGACTAGAAGATTCCAGTCCTCACCCAAGACATACCTACAAAGACAGTGGAGGAGGAAATAGGGTAGGAAGAAACACAGCCTCAGGAAGTCCCAGTACCCAAGAAACAAAGGATGGGCCAAACAAAAACAAAGAAAACAAACAAAGGGACAGCTAAGATAGGGACCCCAAAGGGGAAGAAGAATAATATGCAGTCGGCCCAAGAACAAAAGAAACAGGTCGAGGAAGTGCAGGGGAATACACCAAGCCCCAATCCACAAGAACCAAACCTGAATAAGAGACCAATCACTCATATGGGAGGTGAACGCAAGTCAAGTTGAAGGTGCAGACAACACCTCCAGATTACATGATCACAGAGGATGATGCAGATATGATAGACCAAATGGTTCAGGATTGTATAGTTGAAGATTTTGAAAATGATGTGTGCCATAGGGATAGAATTCAAGAGGAACTGACAGACATGCAAAAACTCCTCAAGCATATCAGGGAAGCGTAGACAATGGGAAACATCATAGGAATAGTGCCATCAACATGACAGACATGAGAAGGACAGGAATAAGGTTAGTGAGACATAGTCCACACAATACTAGAGCCGAGTGCAACATTCCACATTTTACCCAGCATGTTGTGCATGGATGATATTGTGGGGCAGACACCCCTAAAGGACTTAGCTCAGCTCCAACTGGTATTTCCATGCATACCATCTAAAGCTCTGCACAAATTACAGGTTAGCATTACCCAAGAGGTACAGTCTCGTGCACACACAGACTTAGATGAATTACAACAGGTAGTAGAGAAGCGAGACGTGATGGAATTAATATGTGAACAGGATAAGCTTGAGACCCAAGAAGAGAGGGAGCACATGAATGGACTGGAATGAAAAGTAGCAGGAACTTATGAGAATATTCTAAAGACCACGTAGAGGGATGCACTCACAGCATCATAAAATATTGATCAAATTGTGTAGGTAATCGATCAATATCAGAAGGAGATCGAGAATCTTTGTGAGCAGCTCACACCCACCACTCCACTAGTAGTAAGGGAGCAAAGGAAGCAGAAAGAAACAAAGAAACTGTAGGAGATAGAGAAACGGGTCATCACAACAACTGACTTGTTCGAGAAAGCAACACAACTTTGGAAAAATATAGAGGAGGATCAACAAGTCCAATGATGGGACAAGGAAAAAGAAAGGATAAGCACAACTATCCAATACCTCAAGTAGAGGAAGAAGACAATGTCTATCACGGAGCATGTCAAAGGGGTGCAGGATATTAAGAAACTGTAGGTAGAACTCACCACTATGCAAACACTAAAAAAGGAGCATCACCTGATCAAATGGAACCACTTCAAGAGACAATAGCAGAAGTCATTGCACAGGTAGAGGAATCCAAGACACATATAGCAGAGACCCAGGAAGAGTGCACAGGATTGATCAGTGAAGAAATTTCATCCCAGATAGTAGACACACTCAAGAAGAATACCACGCAGGCGCAAACACAAGCAGTGGAGCTCAAGGAGAAGTTACAGAAGATCACCAGGGAGATCGATGAAGTGCACAAAGCTTAGGTGGCTTGGGACAAGCCACATGTCAATGTTGGGGGCATGTTGAAAGTAGACCAAAGCGGAAAACAAGGCAATTTTGGGAAAGAAGGCATGCACAAGGAAAGCGATAGCTGGAAGGAAGAACAACACGTGCACATGCATGGAATACCTAATGATGTTAGGGTTAGGGTTTTGGTAATGTATTGTAATGGTTGAATATCCACAAATGTATAAATATAGTTATCTAGTTCTCATAGAAAAATAAAATTGTTGTAGCGAGTTGCTAGAGATATAGAGAGATGAATACAAGAAAGCGAATGACATATGATAATTTGTTGTATGACCTACTTTTGTAAGATGTTGAGCTAGAGAGGATGGAGGAGGGTAGATATTGAGGGTTATATCATAGGCTGAGGAGCCTAGTGCGATCTATTCCGCCGCATAATAGATCTTAACACGACAGAGGAGAATTGTGAAGTGTGCGACATTGTAGTGACAAAATGACTATAATAAAAGAGCTACGAGACAAATATTTGTGGATGTAGCCCAGGGGGGGATGAACCACGGTAACATTTGTGTTATGTGATTGAATGTGTGTATTTATTTATTGTCTCAGTAGATATAGATGTGCTAAATGAATGAGTTATTATATTTCTTGCATAAATCATCATAATGGTATACTGTGTAAATAAGTTACAGTAGCACTCTCAATACACAATTATCATATCTCTCACTCAATCCTAAGATGTAAATACATGAGTATTGAAGCCACCCATTAAGAATATCTTGGTGAGATGGCGCAGTGCACCCTGTGTGTTGTGTTGCCTTCTGGTTTACTAGGAGTGCCGATAGTTTTAGAGGCTTTGTTGGAAACCCAAATAGACATGAACCCTGGGTCACTCAATACAAACTCAGAAGGGATATATAAATGAAGAATAACCAACAGGGATGGTATGTTGTGCTAAAGTTTAGATTTGTACCAAATCCTTTAAACAATCCCCTCCATATATTGGAGGTAAAATTTGTATCTCTGTCTGAGAGAATTGTCCTAGGTATCCCACGCAACCTAGAAATCTCCCTCATGTAAATTTCTGCAATATTAGTCGTTGTATGTGTTGTTTTTACAGGAACAAAATGAGAAGCCTTCGTTATTTTTTCAACCACCACCATGATTTAATCATGTTTCCTTGTTGTCCTGGGTAATTTAGTTATGAAATCGATGGTTATCACCTCCCATTTCTTCTTTGGGATTGGTAATGGATGCAGCAAACCCGCTGGGTGCCTATGCTCAACCTTCACCTTCTGACATTCCATACATAGAGCAAGGTAATCAACCACATCCTTTTTCATTCCCAGCCAAAAGAATTGGCTTCTTACTGCTGTAATCATTTTCTGATAACCAGGATGTCCAACATAAGGAACATCATGCATTTCCTTCAATACCAAATTCCTAAGTTCTCTGGAACTAGGAACATAGATTCTATTCTTATGCATGAGTAATCCATCTTCCTTTATCTCATACTCCTTTATTTTTTGTTGTACATATCCTTGCTGTAAGCTTTCCTTTACTTATAGGTAATGTTGATATGTAACAAGATCATCTAAAATTCTTCTCTTCAAGTATGATTGATGCATACTGACAGTAGTAGCATGTATGAGATGCACTCTTCTACTAAGTGCATAGGCAACTTTATTCTCTTTTCCTTTGATATGATTGATATCGAGGTCATATTCACTTAAAATTTCCAGCCATCTTGTTTCCTGGAATTCAAGGTTTGTTGCTCAAAAATATACTTTAGGTCAATGTGGTATGTCCTTAATTCAAATCTCTTCCCCATGAGGTAATGCCTCCACATCCTCAAGGCATGGACAATGGCAACAAGCTCCAAGTCATGTGTGGCATAGTTCCTCTCATGTTCCTTAATATTTCTGGACTCATAACCAATGACATGTCCATTTTGCATGAGGACTCCCCCAAGTCCTTTCTTACATGCATCTGTACATACCACAAAACTTCCATTTGGGCTAGTAATGTTTAACACAAGTGCACTAGTAAGTAATTCCTTCAATAGATTAAAATTCCTTCCTTCAATAGATTAAAATTCTCTTCACACTTAGGTGTCCATTCAAATTTAGTTCCCTTATTTTGCAAAGAAGTGATGGGATGAACAATCTTAGAGAACCCTAGTATGAACCTTCTATAGTAACCAACTAATCCCACAAAAGATTTGACTTTTGACACATTTATGGGTGTTGTCCATCCTCTAATGGCTTCAATCTTCTCTGGATCTATTGTTATGCCCTGCTCTGAAATAATGTGTCCCAAGTAATGGATCTCCTTTAAAAAATAAAACACTTACTCAGCTTGGCATACAACTGATGTTCTCTCAACACTTTCAATACTAGTCTTAAGTGATGTTCATGCTCCTCTTCAAACTTAGAATAGATAAGTATGTCATCCAAGAACACTATGACAAACTTATCCAAATAATTTCTAAATATGACATTCATTAAGCACATAAAGACAATTAGTGCATTGGTGAGTCCAAATGGAACCACTACAAATTCATAATGCCCATACCTGGTCCTAAAGGTTGTCTTATGAATGTATTCTTCCTTGATCCTTACCTGATGGTATCCTAACCTCGGGTCAATCTTCAAAAATATCTTTTCTCCTCTTAGTTGATCAAAGAGGTCATCAATTCTAGGTAGAGGATACTTGTTCTTTATAGTATATTTTTTCAGTTGTTGAAAGTCAATACACAACCTCAAGGTTCCATCCTTATTTTTGATAGAAAGTATTGGTTATCCCCAAGGTGAAACACTTGGATGTATGTACCCTTTCTTAAAAAATTCCTCCAACTGCATTTGTAATTATTTTAACTCTGGTGTGCTCATTATGTAAGGTGTTTTTGACACCGGGGCAGCTCCAGGAACTATATCAATTGAGAAATATATCTCCCTACTTGGTGGAAACCCTGGTATTTCTTGGAATACATCTTCAAATTCTTGTAGTACCGAGAAATCTTCAAGGCTTGGCCCCTTTTTATTTTTTGGCTCTTCCACATGAGCTGCATACAATTGACATCCTTTTCTAAAACATCTCTTCAGCTGTAAGGATGAAATATCCCTTACAAAGATGTGTATTGGAACTTCTTTCATAGTGATCCATTTTCCATCTCCATCAATACATGTAAATGTATTGCTATGACAATATAGGACAACATGATGCTTGTCCAACCAATCCATTCCAATTAGAATATCATAAGACCCCAATGGTATGATATTTAGATTAGCATTTATATTCACCCCATTAAGAATTATGGAACATCCTATGACCATATCATAGATTCTCCTTTTGGTTCTAGTGGTTAGCTGAACCAAACTTGATTTTCCAAGCTTACTTTTCTTCAAATGTAATCTATCCACTATTTTTGGATTAATGTAACAATGACTTGCTCTGGAATCAATTCAAATAGAAACAATATGATTTATGATCTTACCTTCCACCTCAATCATATTGGACTGGTATTTTGCGTGTCAATCATCTGAAGCTACATATATTCTTCCCATATCTTTGACTGTTGTAGCCTCTTGGACATTGTGCACAATCGTCACTCTGCCCTTTCTGTGTGGGCAATCCTTGTACAAGTGATCTTCTTTGCATCCCCAACATTGGATAGGTGGTCTTCCCATTTTTCCCAAGGATTCTTCTTTCTTCGATTCACCCTTAGCATATTGATCTTGATGATTTCTATTAGGCTCATTCCTATTGAAGGGAGGTTTGAATCCTTTCCTCCTTTGATCGAACTTCTCCTTTGTCTTATCCTTCCAAGATTTTTGCAGGGATTCTCTTCCCTGGCCTTGCTCATATAGGTATTTATCCTTCTTGATGGACTTAGTCAAGGTCTTGGGCTCATCATACCTAATATTTTCTTTATAAAATCTTGGTAGTCCACTTAGAAATTGTTGTATTTTCACCTTCTCATCATCAATGAACCTGACATATTTTAACAATCCCAAGAACTTCTTCTCATATTCTGTCATAGTCATGCTTCCCAGCTTGAGTTCAAAGAAATCCTGCATTTTCTTGTCATAGAAATTCTCTAAAAGGTACTCCTTCTGGAAGTACTTCTTGAACTGCTTCCAAGTGATCCTACTCTCATTAATATGTTAAACTTGCTTCAGTTGATACCACCACATTGCAACTTTCCCGTGTAAATGGTATGTGGCAATCTTGGCTTCTAGGTTTGATGTATAGTTATGCAATTGAAAATATCTCTTGAGTCCAAGAAACTATGCTTCAACATCATCTTCCTTTTCTTTTTCACCATCAAAGGAGGGTGGCTTAAGCTTCCTCAACTCTCCTTGCAAACTGTCCACTTTCTGTCTCTTTCTCTGGTGCCTAACATGAGACACCTTTGGAATGCTTATGGAATATTCTGATGAATAAAAATTTCTTTCTAAGTAAGGAGGTGAGCAGTGTCTACGAGTTCTGCTATAACTTCCTAAATGACCAACTCTTCCACAATCCTCTCTTCTTTCATGAAACCTGCCTTCTTCCTCTTGTTTTGATTTTGATGCCCTCTTCATTTTCCTTTGCAACTGATTTAATCTTTGCAACACTCAAGCATTTATCTAACTTTTCTCTTGCATTAGCCTCTCATTGTCTTCTTTGTAGCTCTTCACTTCTGTTTTCAGGCTTCTTACAGTTTCTATTAATGTTTCTTTCTCTCCTCTTCCCTTACATCCATTGGACTCTGTCTTTGCATTACCAACTTTGGTATTCTGGCCTTTGTCCTCCTTATCATGGTTGGAGGCTCCCTCACCTTCTTCTATTTCTTCAATACGCATTTTGAGATGACATGTTTAAACCCCTTAATTTTGAAAAATCTACGAGCGACCATTTTTTTAGAATTAATCATATGATAAAAAAAAAATTCCAAACCATGTTACAAGTCCCTTTTCTTCTCAATTCATGAAGAACATATATGTATCAATTTTCACCGTATAACACTTCCATGTTATCCCTTAACCGATACAAAATTTACTTCTGTACAGGAACTCCCTTCAAACCACTTCCCCAGGTGACCATGGCTCGAAACCACGGCCAAATCCTTTCTAGGGCTTCGCAACTTCAAAACCTTTAGACAGGATGAGATCAATGGTTCTCATCCTCATTCACGATCAACGATCGATATCCACTTCGGGATTGTGCGCTTCGAGAGTTCGGCACTTTCGACCTCCACTTTCCCCCAAAGTACTCTGTACCAAAATTTCTAGATTAGGCACCATGCATCCACCTCAAATCAATGGCTCTAGTCCACTTCGAGAATTCAGCCTTCGAAAGTCTGAACTTCCCGTGCTTGCTTGCTCTCAGATTACGTTCACCTGAAGTTCATGATCTGTCGACGTGTGTCCTCCCGCAGATCGACGACTATGAATTGCTTCAGCTCTTTAGGCTTTAAGGTATTCAAACTCTCCACCTTTAGTTTCTACTGGAGTGCTTTCACCCGAAGTATAAGATCCGTCGACGCGTGTCTCTCACAGATCAATGACTGTCAATCATTTCGGCTCTTTGATCTTCGAGAGTTTCAAACCCTCTGCCTTCACTTTCTCCCGGAGTGTCAATCTTCCAAACCGCTGCAAGCTCTACTTCCATGTGTCTTTTGGGATCAACGGTCGATATGTACTCCAACCTTCATGCCTTCGGTAGTTCTCAACTATCACATATTTTTCCTCTAGAGTGCCTAGTATGTTATTTACAGGTCATCTCACCATTTTCGCAATAACGTTTTTTCTAGAATGAGTCAGACTGTGAAATTAGGAGGCCATTGAGGAAACATATCCAAGTAGTTGTGGTACAAATTTCATCTTGTGGTTCATTGTATTTTTAGATTTACACTCCATGGAAAATAGGGTTTGTGGCTAGTCCTAAAACTAGTCTAAAACATGTGTTTCGGTTAAAAATGTCATAAATTATTAATAATATATCCAAATTCAATAAGACCAGATTTATTGTTTAGAGTATAGTCTATAGTATTTTGTGTAAAAATTTCATATCCATACAACAAATATTCTGTGTGGGGCATGCTCTACAATTTCGCTCTCTAGAATAATTCATAATTCAACAAGGTATGCCATTTTTTTTATAACTCCATTTCTGAGAGGTTCCAAGTAGTGAAACCTAGGGGAATTGAATAAAACACAGTGAATAACATTTTGTAGTATTTTTAGATATTTAGTCATTACAGGTACATAGTTAGGACTATTTCAAGTTAGGGTTGTTGACTAATCCAAAACTAGTCATGTGAGACTAAAGTAAAGTTTGATGAAAATGCTAGTCTCTTGTTGTTAAGGTTAATGAAGGTTTGTAGGTTGAGGTACAGTTTGGTTCATGTTTTATGCACTTTTTTATGGTACAAGTTGATTATAGGTTGTTTGGTATAGGTTGGTGCATGGTCGATGCACTTGTTTATCGTACAGGTTGATGCATGGTTGATACATGGTTTAGGTTATTGGTACAGGTTGTTTGGTGCAGGTTTATTGGTACAGGTTTATAGTAGTATATCTCACAGTGATAGTCTGACAGTGGTTCCATCATTCTACTTATACGTTAGGGTGGTTGGATGGGGAAAGGACAGGTGGTTGTAGCCGGAGATAGGGGGTTGTAGCCAGAGAATTGGGGAGTTGGAACTTCCCTTAGGCTGTAGCCTGAGAAAATAGGGGATTGGAGCC
>JASDQU010241362.1:64419-75649 GCA_032191745.1 Picea mariana
CCCCCATCCGGTCTGCTTTTAACGACGCAGAGGGGTACGAAATGGAGTGATTATTCTGGAGGGCCCCCTTCTCTACATGGCAGAGATCCATTGATCCATACTCCCACCGCTTGCCATTTTCTGACATACCCCCGTCACCTCATGACATCATTTTCCACCTTTTCCCTAATGGTCACATCTCATAACTATGTAGTCCACTTTCCCTGCTCACATATTACAAGTCCTTTCGTCGTGGTCACTCCCCCAATCAACACCCGCCACGTCACCTGGTCATACTCGTAATCCATTGTTACCTGCCATCTCATGCTTCAAAGGACCCGTAGGCAATTTATTACTGGCTAACTTATCCGTTAGCTTGTTGATCTGTCCCCCCGCACCCAACGGGTATCCTTTTTCTCAAAACTAGCTTTTCCCCTTCTTTCTCCCATTTTCTTACTGTGTCGTCTCACCAGAAAATATTTTTCCTGTCACTCCAGAGCATAGTTTCCCCATTTTCTCTCCGTTTCAGTCAACCATCCAAAACCATTGTCATCCCCACTAACGTTTGTTTGACTTGCAGGTATTTTCACCATGATGGCACCAAAATCAAAGAAAACAGAGGTCGAGGAAAACCCTTTTCTCTCGCCTCCTGTCGACCTCGATAGGATCCCTTTGGCTAATAAAGATCATTTAATCACAGACACCAGGTGTGAATTCGACTTCGCGGATTTGCAGTCATGGCTCAAATATTTTTTCTTAGATCAGAGCGATGAAATTGGGCTCTGGGAGTCCAACCTACCTCTGTATATTTTCCCCCAAGTCCATCATTTCCCTGAGTTCGCCCTCAAGTGCCAGGCTCATTACCTTCCCGACCAAAGAGCCATAGTATCTTCATCAGGAGAAACCTTGTTCTTCATCACACAAGAGGCCATTGACCAGATGATGCAGATACCAAGAACCGAATCCCTCTCCCCTTTCAATCTCGAAATTATTACGAAGCTTTAGCAAAAGTTATCGTTCCCTCAGAGAGCACAGATTTTCGAGCTTTTCCTCCCTCATGCCACTCATCTCCCCAAGACAAATCCCCCATACCCTTCCTCCATGTTCTCAATAAAGGGAAACCAAATCATTTCGTCGCTCTGCACTTTGCTGGGTTATTTTTCTGACCAATGGGTGGATGAACCCATATTGGGTTTTCTGTCCATTTTCTCCACATAAGAAAAACCCACCACACAGTTCGATTACAATACTTTCCTAGCGAACAGTATTCATGAACAGTTTTCAAATTTCGCCATAGAGGTCATGTTCTAGTATTCCTCAATACTGGCCTACATGTTCACTTTCTTTCAGGCGAATAGATTCTCCTTTTCAATGCAGAAGATGGACAAGGACGGTAGGCCACAAACGGTAACAACTTGGACTTCGCTACTCAGACAAAATTCTACAAAATTCAGCTTCAAACAATTTATCGAGTAGTTCTACCATCCGATGGTGAGCATTCTCAGTGGCAGACCTGAATCAAGGATAAATGAGGAGATTCAGAGGATCTTACACCTCTCAGAATTGGAAAAAACTGGAGATTGGTATCTTTACCAAAATCACACCAAGATCAAAGTATATGGGTGCGAGTTGGCTCCATACAAACTGCCCAAGTATCTACCCGTGAGGATATTTTCCTTGGAATATATAAGGCAAATGATTAACTCAAATGAAATACATTTTGTGTCTCTGAAAAAGAAACAAAAAATTAGAATTAAAGGGAAAATAGGATCATTCATCTGCAATAGCCGAGGTGTTGGGGAGGAAGCAGATAGACTGTTAAAAGAGGTGATTTTTTTTGTTAGCTTCATATGACACTATTATCCCTGTGGGATAATTTCTAAAATGAGGGTTAAAAATAAAAATGTTCCATATATTCATACACCCAAGCCTGAGATAGAAAAGTTCGCCAACCAAACAGAATGGGAGCCAAACACTCCGGTCGAGATGGAACAGAAGGATTTTTCGGTCATCGTCTCATAGACTACTACACTATAGGCTCCCAAGGAGAAAATACCTAGGAAGGATACTTCACCTTCCATCACTGAATTCTCGGCTTAATATTTTTGACTACACACCAAAAGGCCAAAAACCAGTCATACACCTAACACTGCTGGTGAAAAGGGAGGCCAATTCACTGAAAATATGAAAGATGATCGATCACTACTTAGCACAAGCAACAAGCAGATCATATCTACAATTTTACCTAAGAATCCCACGAATACTCCACTAGTCGACCAGCCGAGTAAAGTAGGAACAAAATTGAGCATTTTTTAGAAGTATGACCTGATCAAAAAGAAAAATCAGACGCTGACCAACAACACATATGCTCAATTTTAGAAACAGACATAAGAGACACAACATAGACTATTGTCTACATTTGATACAGAGAAGGGTAGAATGCATATGGTGTTTCTGTAGGCACAACTTCTCGACCCGAAATAAATCATTGATTACAAAAGGGCAACACTCGAGTTTCATACTAAGGATGTGCATCTTGCTGATCAAATGGATCTGCACAGGCAAACTGGCGAAATGATTTTCTCCATGTTGGCAAATGCTTCTACTATGACCACTAAATTACAAGTATCTTTGAGCAATTTCCAGACATAGATGAAATTAGAAAAGATATCATCCTTTGCAAAAGATAACAAAATTAAGACGTTGGAAGAATTGGTCCTCAAGATCGGGTATGACCCCTCAAATGCGAAAGCAGTTGAGGATATGATTAAAAAGAAAAATGTCGATATATCCTCTCTGAGGAAATAGTTGAAACTGCCACCAACAGAAGATGCACAGGAAAAGGAGATAGTTGAGATAGAAGGGGAAAAGGATGAGATTCTCAAGTTGATCATGGAGCAAAATGAACAGTTGAAAGAGATGGAAGCAAAACTGGAAAATTTAGTGAAAGAGCAGGAACAAGCAAAGCCTATGGAAGTCATTCCTTTGAGCGCAGTTCCACTCACAGGAGTAAGCATAACATATACAACAGAAATTCCCTCAGCAACTCCACTGACAACTCTGGAGAAGACAGTGGAACTAAAAAAATCCATGGAAGAGATGAATCTGCAAGAGACAGAGATTAGCAGACTTAAAAAGGAGGTTGATAACCTTCAGGAAATCAATTCTTCTTACCAAGATAGTTACTCCAAGGAGAAAAAAACATCAGACAAGATCAAATAGGAATTGCAACAGCTACAAAATCAAATAGTGGCAGGTAAAACACTTGCTGAGGTCAAGGAAAATGTCTGGATGGATATCACCAAATCCATAAATGAGATATGTCCTATGAAACAAATCATGTTCGAGCAAAATGAACTAGTACACAGAAGTAAGAAGACAATTGAGAAAATAAGAGGAGAATTGGTAGAGATTCCCACAGAAGCCACTGAGATCATTAAATTCTTGAATTTTAAAACCAAAGAAGAGTTGGAGGAGTTGAAAATTGAAGAGAGGGAAGAAACTATCCTCGAGGTCAAGAGGGTCCTGACCAAAAGAGGATTGATGCTACAACTGGAGGAAAAATTCCAGGCTATGGACATAGGATTGCAAATATTTTTCAGGAAAATTGAAGCTCTCCATAAGAAAGGCCTCCCTGGCTTAAGGGTCATACATGACAAGTTGATGACACTATCTGATTATAAAAAGAAACAAGGCATTGTGGCTAAAGATAGTTTGAAATTCTCAGGAATACAGGGTAGTATCATAGGCAAGGCATTCTTAGAAGCTTTCCAGTCAGACATTAGCATACAGCATGAAATCCAGTACATTTTCATCACCAAACCAACTTTTTCCAAGTATACAGAGATGGATGAAGTATACCAAAGATTGCTCAAAGTCAGGGTTCCCATTAACCTTCGATGAGAAGAGTTATGCAATCTGATCGATTAGGGGTTGAGGTGTCTAAGCCCAGTCAGTAGTCCAGTCAGGTGAAGTCATGTGGAGGACTCACCAATGGTTTACCCCAATAAACATCATGAAGTTTCAACACATGATCAAATAGTTCCTGAATTTTTGTTTCTTGTTGTGTTAGTTAGCTAAATTTAGAACTGCCATGACCTGATCTCTAATGACAGAATCGTATGTAATTTTTTATTATAAATAATTCAAACCTTGAAGTACCAGGGGTTGATCTTTACACCCTGTAAGCTAGAAAGACTGTAATTTTTGTCAAAGAGATCTTCCAGTAATACAAAGGGACATTTCACAGGATTCTCGCGTGTTGTTCATTGGTGATGTTATTCTTTTCTATGTTAAATGTTTTTCTCTCTCAGTTGTCATATTGTTTTCTAATCTAATCTTTTAAAGTAGTGCATGTTACAGGATTTATCTTTGTATACATTGTTTCCGGCTTTGAAAGATCTTAATGTTTATCTTTCTAATATTATACTGAAGAAATTCTTAAATGCTTCTTTACTTTAATTGATATTCTCATCTTTTCTACTATTCATCATTTTACTACTAAAGAACCCAATGAATGCATTATCTTGCCCTGTGAAAAGAATCTTTTTATTTCTGTTTAGATTTCCATCTTTATAATACAGACCCCGTAGCCCAATGGAAGCGTAAACTCTTTTCAGCCAACTCAACAAAAACAATAACAACACTTTTCAATCTTATTTTATTTAACTAGCCTAATATCTTAAAGTTAAAATATCGCTAAATCATACAGAGATATCCCTCTCTGAAGCTGGTGGGGCTAGATTCTAGTTTCGAAGTGGTTGGATAAAGTTACCTCTTGTAAATTTCTTCTACTCTGACAACCTCTGGGAATTTACAAAGAGTTAACTTAGTGGCGACTCGACTGGGGAACTAAACAAACTTTCAACTCCGCTTTTTCGTTTTCCCTAAAAGAAAATTTTGTTTCTGAAAAAATTATAAATATGAGAAAGAAATAATGGTCAGAGGTTGTTAAATGCTTGTACATAGTAATTTTGGATTCATAAAATAAAAATACATAAAAATTAAAATCTGGCTCCTAAAAAGGCTTACACTCGATCCCACCTAGACCCGTAACCTGCGATAGCAACTGATAATCCATAGCAATTACTCAGAAAGAAGACCATTGCAGAAGGTTCAGGGAGCCTTAAGTCCCTTTCTCTTCCAGAGGAACTTGTTTCCTTTCAAGATCTCGACCTTGACACCGTTTTCGAACAAATCCTGTTTAGAACAAAATATGATAGCTTTGTGACTGAAACCGTTTTAGATCCAACCATCTTGCAACCCCAGACCCCTGAAATACTATCTCCCACTGCGAAATCTCGAACCACTCACTCTGTGCCAGCCAGACCCTCATCCTCCTCATTCTCTAGTACAACCCCACCTATCATTCAGGTTGTTGTCCCACCACCTCCACCTATCATGGCGGCCAGATATGCTCCTTTAGTGTTGGTTGTACCTTTACACGACATGCCTCAACACTATAAAATGAGACTCCCACAATTCGATGGCACAGGGTCCTTGAATGCACAACAACACGTCGATAAAATGAATAAATATTTTGATCTATAGGAAGTTGATGAAGCTGACGTTTAGATGAGACTTTTTGCATAGAGTCTGACTGGGGGCGTTAATAAATGGTTCAAAGGTTTACGTGCCACTTTAGTGGTCGACCTTACAACGTTGCAAATAAGTTTTCTGGACAGATGGGAGGTAAAGAAAAACCCTCTCCATATCTTGTCAGAATACAAAAACATCAGAAGGAATCAAGGAGAGATAGTACAAGACTACTGCACTCTCTTCAACAATCTGTACAATGCGATTCCAGCCGATATTAAACCCCCACAAGGTTTGGCACTGATAAAATTCCCTGGCGGTTTTGATGCTGACATGTCATATCAATTAAGGGAAATAAACTCCACCACCCTGGAGGACATGCAGAAAAGTGTGATAAGTGTAGAGGCCAACCTGATGGCTAAAGGGAACAACAAAGGACAAAGAGGAGAGTCACGATTAAAGAGGAACCTGCCACATCTTCTTCTGATGCCAAGATAGATTCTTTTGCTAGAGCAGTGGAGAGAATGATGGAGAGACTTACTGTAAATGAGAGAAATCCTCTTAGAGAAAACCAACCTGCTCCTCAAATTCAGAATCCTAACTTCAGAAGAAATCCTCCTCAAATCAGGTAGAGAGATCCTAGGGATCAAAGAGAACAGAGGGGTCCTGCCCAATAGATTATATCACCCCTACAGGAAAACTATGTCGATGAAGGTGAAGAGGTGATTGAAGAACTAGAAGACACACATATAAACCTCGTGGGCATTCATGATAATGAAGCCATTTTCCTTACTCAAGAAGAGAAATAACTTTTCCTTCTTTCTCAAACAGAGGTGATTGAGGAAGCCGAAGAGACCGAACAATAGGAATTTGAAAATTCCATTATGGAGGCACACATGCAGTATAATCTATGAAGTAAAAATACAGACGAAAGTTCCCCAAAAAAGGTAACTGAAACGAAGAAAACAATCAAAACCAAGAAATCCCCTGAGCCTTCTACCAAGAAGATCCCTAAGAAAGGTAATGTTGAGGCTCCAGCAAAAAGAAACCCTACCATTTTATAAAGATCAATGAAGACTAAGGTTTCATCAACCAACCGACCAAGTACTTCTGCTTAGAAGACTATGGTGGACAAATCAGAATTGTTGAGCCAAAGCAGAGCATCTACCCCTTTCAGCCTCGAAGGGGAATTAGCCAAAGTGAAAATTCCCATTCCCCTTTCTGAGTTGATGAGTAAGGACGCTTACCAATCCTAGGTGATCAAAGCGCTGAGAATTGAACCTGATATAGGCACAAAGGCCTTAATCATTGGATCGACGACTCATTTGGACATGGTAAATATTACTAATGATCAACCTGAACTTTTTTTTGGCCCTGAAGTTGATGGTCAGACTGACACTGGTGTTTTCGCTCCTTTTTACATCAACCTTAATATACACGACCTGATTCTGCACAATGCTATATTATATTCGGGTGCTTCCCATACCCTAATGCCTAAATCAGTGATGGAAAAAATGGGACTCGAGGTCCCTAGACCTTACAAGGATTTACACTCTTTTGACTCTAGCAAAGTCAGATGTATCGGGTTGATCAAGGACTTATGTATCACCCTAGTTCAAATTCTAGCAAAAAGAATGGTTATGGATGTTGTGGTCATGGACATTCCCCCAAAATATAGTATGTTTATATCCAGGTCTTGGGGAGATAAGTTGAAAGGTTCTTTGCAGTTGGATATGTCGTATGCCACCATCCCAGTTTCGGGCAACAAAGAAGACTGTACAGAGAGACGTTGATGAAATATATGGTCAGCAACCAAGAAAAATCACATAACTATCCTCTATACTCGACAGACTCTGATCTAGATTCCTTTATCCTATATAATGATGATGATATGGGAGAACAAATCGATTAGCTGAAAGAAGATACATTTGACTTGAACGAAAACCAAGAAATCATCGAGGCAAAAGGGAAGGAAATCGTGATAAGTGAAGAATTGCACGTAGATTTTTGGAGCATGGACTTCGATGGGGCTATAAGTAAAGAGGGAGTTGGAGCAATAGTTTGGTTGCACAATCACAAATCTAGGTATTCATAAAACTATTCTTACAAACTGAATTTTCAATGCACTAACAACATAGCCAAATATGAAGCTTTGATGCTCGGCCTGAAACTACTAAAGAAGGTTGGTGCCAAACAAATCATGGTAAGAGGCGACTCTGAATTAATTATCAAACAAATTAAAGGTGAGTATGCAACAAAACATCCCAGGCTTAGAGCTTATAGAAATGTTGTTTTGGATGCCCTTAAATGTTTCACTGAGGTTGATTTGTAGGTGATGCCCAAGGGGCAGAACATTTTGGCAGACGGGTTAGCTACGTCAGCAGCTACATGCAAGATCCCTTTTCGCTCTACTCACCCATACACGGTGCAGGTGAAATGCAGACCTACTATCCCAGACAACATCAAATACTGGCAGGTATTTGGGAACGATGATCAAATTGAAGATTTTTTACAATGTAAAAACGATTTCGAGTGTACAAACATAGACTTGGAAAATGATGATGAAAATGTAAATAAATCGGTTTTTGGAAATAATAGTGTAAATAAAATAGATTCAGAAGAATTAGGTGAAGATGAGATAGATTCTGACGTTTTGCATTTAAAGAGTAATNTCCTAGGGGTCTAGTTCCATTAGAAGACTTATTTTATTTTAATGATGTAGCTAAAAAACCAAAAATTGAAGCCAGTGATAAAGAGGTTGAAGACTGTAACATAGGAACATAAGAGAAACCCAGGATAGTAAAACTTTCCAAATCCTTACCTCCTTAGCAGAAACTCAAATACATTGAACTTTTCAAGGAATATGTTGACGTTTTTGCTTGGGGTTATGAAGATTTGAAATCTTATGACACAAGCATCATTCAACATAGGATCCCGATAAAAGAAGATCAAAAACCTTTTAGATAGAAACTTAAGAGGATCAATCCCAATTTACTTCCCCTGATAGAAAAAGAAATAAAAAAGATGTATGATGCTAAAATCATAGTCCCTTTACGATTTTCCAAATGGGTTTCGAATCTGGTCCCAACCCGAAAGAAAACTGGGGAAATCTGGTTTGCATTGATTTCTGAAATTTGAACAAAGTCTCCCTAGAGGACAACTACCCACTGCCAAAAATGGACCATATATTACAAAAGGTAGTTAGATCCAGCCGAATCTCCTTACTGGATGGTTTCTCAGGATATAACCAGGTTCTCATTCACTCATATGATCAAGAGAAAACAGATTTCACAACACCGTGGGGTACCTTCATATACGTGAAAATGCCTTTCGGGTTAATGAACACTGGGGCCACTTTCCAAAGAGCGATGGACATCACTTTTGTGGAATAACTTGGCAGATTTATTGTCATTTATCTGGACGACATAACTGTTTATTCCCAATCCAATGACGAGCACTTACGACATCTCAAACGAGTGTTTGAGAAATGCAGGAAATTTGGGATTTCTCTAAATCCTAAGAAAAGCCTTTTCGGATTAGAAGAAGGAAAATTGTTGGGCACATAATCTCTAAGGACAGAATTAAGATAGATCCCAACAAAATAGAAGCCATTCAGAAACTGGAACACCCAAGGAATATTAAAGAGTTACAATCTTTCATTAGTAAAATAAACTTTCTGAGAAGATTCATACCTAACCTAGCTGAGCTTCTTAGGAACATCACCAACATGTTAAAAAAGGAAACAAAAATAAAAGGGGACACTAAATCCAAGTAGTCTTTTGAACAAGTTAAACATGCACTCACACAGGCTCCAGTCTTGATCAACCCTGACTTCACCAAAAAAATTTACCTTTTTTCTTTCGAGGGCAAAAAGAATCTTCTCCCTTTGCCCCTGAAACCAATCTCTGTTGAAGCTCCTTTCCAACAATGGGGATTACACTTTATTGGAGAAATACATCCTCCCTCTTTGAGCCAGGACAGGTGGATTCTTATTACTACGGACTATTTCACCAAATGGATTGAAGTTGTACCAAGTAGGCAAGCTACTGATTTCATCATTATTAAATTTCTAGAAAATAATATCTTATCTTGTTTTGGGTGTCCAAGGAAAATTATAACTGACAATGAAGCTGCTTTCCGGTCCAAGAAGCTCATAGATTTTTGCAACCAGTATCATATCGGTTTGGGGCATTCCACAGCCTATTACCCTTGGGGAAACGGGTTGGCGGAGTCATCTAATAAAACCCTAATGAACATTATTAAGAAGACGTTGTAAGAAAAAAAAACTCATGGCATAACAAGCTAGTTTTCGCACTATGGGCCGACAGACTGACCACCAAGAGGTCAATTGGTATGTCTCCATATTAGTTGGTCTATGGAACTAAAGAAGTTTTTCCTACCTCCTTAGGGGTTCCTGTCATGAAACTGCTGCAAGAGATGCAAGCCGAGCCGAATGATTCTCAAAGAAGGATAAGCTAGATGATCCATTTGCAGCAGTCCAGAGAAGAAGTGTACAACAAAACTCAGGTTGTCCAGGAGAGCATAAAAAGGATCTTTGATAAAATAACTAAAGAAGATGAATTTGAGCTAGGTGACCTGGTTCTGAGATGGGATGCTCGAAATGAAGATAAGGGGAAGCATGGAAAATTCGATAGTTTATGGAAGGGACCTTACATAATTCACGCATTCAGAGGAAATAATGCTTTCTTGCTCAACAACAACGATAGGACCAATCTGCCAGGAGGACCTATGAATGGAAAAATGCTGAAGCGCTACTCATCTCCTCAGTAGGGACCTTGAGTCACACCTTTCCATTGTACAAATCATTTTATTATGCTTACAATTTTTTGAGTGAATAATTTTGATTAGATGGTTGAAGCTCATAGAGAAGGCTCTAAGCCATTGAACATTGTCATCAAACTTTCAAAAATAAACAAATCAAACAACAAAGGCAAGGGTGGAGAAAGTTTTTCAGGACATCAGAAAACATGATTCTTAGCACTTCACAAGGAAAGTACCATCCCTAGGTGGAGCTACTGTTATAACCCTATAATTTATAGGATCAACTGGTGACTGAAAATTTTACCCATTTATTGTTTTGGTTGTCAAATGATTTGAGAAAAGAAAAGAAATAAAAAGAAAAGAAAAAAAAGAAAAGAAAAGAAAGAAAAAGAATAAAAGGGGGCATAAAAGAATTTGGATAAAGCCCCATGCAATAACAATGACTTGGTTCATACAGTTCAATCATGGCCAAGTCCTTTTAAATTGATGTTGATAGGAGTAGGGACTAAGCTTGGTTAAACTGTTTAATCTTAGCCAAGCAAATTAGGTTAGCTAGTGAATGAATTTGACCAAACTGCCTAATCTTGGTCAAATAGCCCCAGGATAGAGTAATTTTTTAGTCCAACAGTTTAATCTGGGCTAAATGTCATAGGTAATTAGGCTAGACCATATGATAGTTTAGTTTTCTTTATCTCAATAAAACAAGCATGATGATTGATGTTGAACCCTATCTTTGGTGTTTTAAAGGTTTGATGTCTAACTCCCATGGTGATAAAAACAGAGAAAGCTTGGACAAATCCACATAATGCACTTATCCTAAGTTTTGGAGAAAATATGACTTTGCACTCACAGAGTAAAGACAACACATAGATGAACGGATGAGATGTTGGCACTGAGATCTATGGTTCACAAGTCTTTTCGGACCCCCCCATTC
>JASDQU010241363.1:23103-36094 GCA_032191745.1 Picea mariana
AAATGATATTGTAAAGTGTGTTGGTGAGTTACACACTATGCAGATGCATGTGGTTAAGCCCATGAAAACACAATGTGAATGCAAGTTGATATAAGAGATGTGCATGTGTGAATGTGAAAACCGAATGCATGATGATAATTCCTTATGAAATATTGGGTAAGAATTTGAAATGATGAAGTTGAGGTTGACTCAGGATTGAGATCATTCCAAGAAATGATGGATATGCAACAAGGGAGTTGCATGCGCCTATGTGAAGACTCTTTCAGGAGAACATAGATATAACTATAATGATTGTTAGAAAATTAGGCATTGGGATACAAATCTTGTTTATATAAGAATTTTGGATTACATTTTAAAAATATAATGCATGTATGAAAGACATGCAAATGAATGTTAACCAATCTTATCTATGTTTGGTAAATGTGTCAAGTGCACTGGTTCATACTTAATTTGAAGGGGATGAGTTGCATAAGCAATAAATGAGAAAAGGAAGGAACACTTTCCTCACTTTAAAAATCTGATTTTCTTAACAAAGTTATAAACCTTAAAAAAAACAGTTGTAAAAACAAAATAAAATAAACAAATGAATATGTTTAAAAGAATGACCTTGGTTGAAAGCCATGTTATGCAAAGGAAGCGAAGCCTTGGAAATAGTTCAATAGAACTGAAAATTTCTGATTGTGTAAAGGAGTTGGAAAAAGAGAAGAGTCCCTTAACTCCTTTCTTATTTCCTACTGTATTTCTTTGGGAGGAGAACACTAATATGTGGTTGTGGGTGAATGCTTAAGACACGAGAATGATGATGGTTGTAGGATACTAAGACAACCGAAAACTTGATCGTGATTGCACTAGTGAACACATTGAGGAGTAATGTAATAGAGTGCATATAGATATGTTGGAACATATATGAGAATGTTTTACCGATTTAAATGATATGGTACATGCATTTTTATTTAATATGATCATTGATATAATTGTGAATCTGATGATGCGTGTTATGTGTAGAAAAGGATTGGAGTTGTTGAGGAAGGACAACTACCAATGGTGGACAACCTCGGGTAGAGGATAAATATAAGAAGGCTATTGATAGAAAAAATTGATGAAGGTACTTTGGGAGTCCCCGCGAAGCACCAATGATGAGGTAATATCTGAGAGAGTGATGGAAGCCATAACAGGTATAAAGATTTCATGTCCATGTGACATGAGAATTGGAAGGGATTGGGTAAAAATCCCTTCTGAAATATTTTATATCTTGATGATGTGCACGTGAAATTAATTGGTTGATGTATGTCAATGATCCCCAAGAAGGGTAAGATTCAGAAAAAGAATATGAACGATAGAGGGAAGGACATCTAGCAACTAAGGATGATTGAGATCCTTGCAAGAAAAATCATGAACAAAATGTCACGAATACATTGACCAATTGGGAATGATAGGGAACAAAAGTGCTCATAAGTAGCACGTTGATTGAACGTATTGAGGAGATGAATGTTGAATGAAAGCGGGCATGCATAGGATTTCCCATTATGGAAGAAGGATCTTCCAATATTATACCAGAGTTGTAGAATGGTAAAGAGAGAATTGTGTGGCCATGAGGATGGGCACCCTGGTTACCCATAAGAAATGAATGTTTAAATGCATTCATATAAAATTTTGATTTCATAATATATAACTCTGATTTGAGGTTATGATCAATTCAAAGCAGGGAAAAATAGTCCTGCTATAACAATGAATGAGAATGAATGAGCCATATGGTGAGAGGTTGGTTGAGTTCCAACACACCATGGTAAAGTGTCTGATATGAAATGTGGCAACCTGGAATCAATGCAATGATGCATTAAGTATAGATGTGGCCATGGACACTGACACAATGACTAAACCCATTTAATGATTTATTGCATTTTGAAAAGTTGGATGTTGAAATGAAGCATGTGTAAGGAATGAATTTCCTTTTATTTTAGATCCTTGAATAGATGAATGTGATGCAATTGTTAGTATTCACAAATTTTGAAGTTGTTTGAAAGCCACTACAAGTGTGCAATGAAAATATGATGTGCATGAGAACTAACAAATTGTTTGGTTGTGTGAAGAATCAATTGTAGGAACAAGGGTCTTGGATATGGAAGTAATGTAAGCCTGTAAAGAAGACCAATGCATGATGGTTGTAAAAGAGCCAAATTACCCGGGGAAAGAAGTCTCAGGCTTGTGGAATCTGGTTTATGTATGGAATAGATCTAAAAATGAAAAAAAAAATGAAATGGAAATCTGTGGGTGGCATATTTCAAAGAAATTATTGATTGAAATTGATGATGGTATCTCACGAGATTCACTATATGCATGTGATACGGGTGAGATTACAGATCTATCCTGGAGGGAAAGATGATGATTGTCAAGCTGGAAAGCGTGGAAAAAGACTATTGTTGTGACATGAGAACCCTGTGATATGCCATGATCACCGTAAAGAATGTTGTGTTGTGGTAACACATGCCAAAGGGATGCCTCGATTGTAAGACTCAGTGAAGTCTTTGAAGCTCTTCTTATGCGAGAAATCCTTGGCAGACAAGATGGATCGCCCAAGGGACTGTATAGCAGAGAAGTGGATGCCTGATCCTGCGTTTGGAAGGTGAATGACTGCAAGGAAGAGGATACTTCGATACTCTTGTAATTTTTTGATTGGGATCATGAGCATGGTGGGTATGTCAAGGAAAATAACGAGTTGAGTAAATGTGACAACCATAAGAATACAAATCCATGAACTACACAGACAAGTATTGTGTTGATATGTAAATTTTCCTCTTTGAATTATGAACAACAATAAAATATGTTTTCATAAAATTGGGAATAAAATGCTTGTTGTTTGAAATTATTGTATGCATGTGCTAAATGCCAAAATTTTGGGAAAGGACCAAACCAAGAAGAAGAACAACACTGATGAAACAACTGAAAAATGGAAGCGTGGTTGGTGTTGTCAAGATGCAAAGAACATTGAGGACGGTGTTCCTTTAAGGGGGAGAGGATTGTAAGACCCCTATTCTCCCCAGTATGTAATTAATCATGTTAATGATTGACAAATCATAGCATATGAATATTGTAATTTTATTTTGTTTGATTGAAATGCCAACTAGTTGACTGATGGGTGAATCCTTAAAATTATTGGCCATGATACCACTAGAGGAAATAATGAGGGAACCTATTGAGGGGTTCATTAAGCTAAAATGACCCAAACCTCCTTTTGGAATTATTATTTTAGAAATATTCATATTATTTTCCTTAGCCCTAATTTCAAGGAAAATTAGTGAATGAAGGAAGATAGATCGTTGAGCAACCAACCACCCACAATGAATGGAAGTATGGAGGGTTGATTGAAGTGACATGAAATATGCCAGCAAGAGGACAACATGAAATATCACCACGAGTCCCCATGATTTGCCCACGAGTTTCTTTTTGACAGAAGAAAGGGGGGACAGGTTGAGAACCTTCATGTGTGGAGCATGCAAGAAAAGAATGCACAAGAGAAGACAGGAAGAGAGGGATGAGACAGACGATATCATAGTTTTGGGTCTGAGAAGGAAGAATGCATGAGTGTTGTGAAGGAGAGTGATTTTCACATACAAAAAATTACCTTAAGAACCGGATAAAGGTTTCCCTTATGGTATCATGGCTTGGCTCAAGGGTGGCCTACTGTTAAAGTTACTAAGTAAGCAAAGCCTATGGTTGGGTGGAAAGGTGAACACCCACAGTTAGATGGTTGGATATAGCATGTAAAACATATAATTATTTGTATATTCTATTTAATTGGATCTAAACCTAGTGAGTTATGTCACTAGTTGTGATGAAAAATCTATATGTCTAGTTAATGGTATTAATGTTTACTTCTTTGAAAAAATTCTTGAACTTGAAGAAAAATGGAAATTGTATGGATGGTTGTATCCTGTAATTGTACTCATGAATGGATTATGCCTGTTGAAGGATTGAATTCATGTATTAATGTAATTCTATGTGCTTGACATAATAATGAAGTTGCACATGTAATTGTACACTGAGTATGAGCACTTTTTATTGCTTTATATTAAAGAATATAAACACGGGCCTATGATTTGATAGTTCATAGTTAGATGTATATGGTGGTAGAAAGGTTTCCTTAGTAAGGGGACCAGATATGTGAGATATAAGTGAGAGGTCTGAGAGGAAGGCAACATTGTAATATTCCTCCTCGAAGGGATGAAACCTTAACCATAACAATGGTTTGAGGGAGGTTGGAGAGGGTTGTTAAGCCTGAGATATTTTCTGGACTTGAAAAAAGCAAGGAATCCAAGTCCTTGAATGGTCACAGGATTTGAATCCTCACTTGAAGGAATAGATAGAGGTCCCCTGATATAGGTGAAGGAATGCCTTGATGCCTCAGGGAGATCTGTGCATGGTCATAGAGCCTTAATCCCTGTGAGACCCCTATGTTGAAGTTGAAAGTTTGCAAGAGACATAAATCTCCACTTAAGTGGTGAAGAGGGAATGCCTTAGTGGTTTTTGGAGCAAGGCGAGAGCTCCTGAAGACCTGGTAAGCCTTAGAAAATACTTGGAAGAATTCCTAAAATGGATAAGTCTATGTTAAGAATGTTTTTCCTGAAGGAGAACATGAGTTCAACTGAGATGATTTGCAGCCATTGGATTAGGTGGCGAGCAGATATGGACCACTGATCAAATGGAGTACTCATTGGAGCGATCAAGGGATAGACTGTAACATGACTCTGACAAAGGAAGTTTTGAGTCAATAGGGCCCATTAATCCATTGGAACATGGCTATGATGGATTTTGGATCGTTGGGTCCAGTTGATAGTCTATCGGTGTAATACCGGTCGAAGGTTTGGAAAGGAGATTAGAAGAGGGAGTCTAATGACAGGGGGTTAGAGGACCTTAGATATCGTAGAGGGTGACGTGGGATCAAAACTGTCAGACCTTGTGAGGACCGCCCCTAGGAAGAGAGCTTTTCTACTTTATCTACTGATTGGTTGGAACTTCCAAGGCGCATTGCACCCATAGGATCAAATTAATGAGGATCGTTTGATCTATCAGAGCATGTGTGATCGGAATGGTTGAATCAAAGTAGTTAGTGAAATCAAAACGAAGACACTCCGATAAGAAGGAGTTCCGAGAGAAAAGGTAAATCGTTGATCGATGAATAGCCAAGAAGTAACCTCAACTGTAGATCATCGCAGGTGTCAATTAAACAAGTCTAAGGGATATAGTTGACGTCAATTTGAAATGTTATGCCAACATGGTAGTCGACATACTCAGATTATGATACGTGGCGGCGATTAATTGGTCGACGGGAAGAGAGTGGGCCTCATTGGGAAAGGAGGCCTTTCAACCTTCGCTTTAAATCCTATCCCCATATCTATAGGTTGATAGGAATCTCAACCGTTCATTGGAGGGGTGTTGGTCAGAGTGAGTTGTGATACCGGAGGAGATGCACTCCGATGGGAGGAACTCTAAGAGAGAACCAGAGCTGTCGATTTAGTCGGAGAGTAACCTCGATCATTGGATCCAAAGTGGCTAGGCTCCAATAGGAGGGACTCCGAGGAATGATTTGGACTGTTGATCGCTGAGTGGGTGTGGCATAACGACAAATGGTGATCTGTTGTGGGTCCCTCAAGTTCAAGAAGAAGAGGTTAAAGGGATGGAATTTAATCTTCGTGCAACTTATAGGCGTCAAAACAATTGGAGCCATTGGAAGTCAAGTTCCAAGAGCCATCATATCTAGGATCAGACCCGACAGATGTTCATCATCAACACTTGGTAAGTTGGGGTGATTGGTGACTCGGTGGGAGGAGAACCCCGACGATGAAGATGAAGATAGGTCCAAGTGATTGGGGACGTTAACCTGGAAAGCCCGATGGACCAGGTAGTCGGTGCCCCAGATTATCGGGTATCGAAAGTATGCTAATAATGTTGAATGCATGAGGATCAAGGGCTCGATATGTTGAGGGTTCGGTGGGCTAAGTGGCAGTTTCCACGCCAACGGACACGTCGTGCTCGAAGGTGATCCATTACGACACATTAGTGCCATTTTAGATGACACAGGTGACGTGGAGCCACATGGGTGCCACGTGGTGGTGAGGTGGACTTTGACCAAGAAGGTATAAAATTTAGAAGGCCGTAATTTTTGATCCAAAGCTCGATTTTGAGTGTGGTAACAGTCGTTGGAAATCTCTTAACAAGCAAAAGACGATGGTGCCCTCGAGAAGAGGATTTGAGATGGTTAAGGAAAAGCAAAAATTTAATACCCCATCCCTTAAAAAGGTACTTAGGGGGTTGGGTGTCTTACAACTCTAGCCACTAGATCTCTAAGAATCTCAGATAAAAGTCGTTAAGGATAGAGTGTTGAGATGAAATTGTAATGAAATTCCATCATACAAAAATAAAATCACACACATAATTGACATAGAGATTTTACCCTGGAAACCCAAATGGAAAAAACAACTCCAAATGGTTGCTTAGCTTTCATTTCAACAATCTCTAATTACAATGCAACTCATGGCTCTGGTGCATCCTCCTCTCTTGTCTAGCAAAAGAAAAATCTCTTTGTGAGATTAATTTCAAACATATATAGGATTGTCAATGGATAATGGGAATGTCAAGCATTTCTTACCCTTTCATTTCTCATTCCTCTCTTTTCTTTTCTCTCATATTTTCATTTTTGTATTTTATTTAATTCCTTTTTTCTCTCTTTGTCTAATTTTTTTTTACACATGCATTGTACTTTATAGTTTATCCAACCTTCATTAATTACTGAATTACATTTATAGGTACTAATTCTTACAACCATTCACTTATTCAAATCCATTTCAAATCAAACATTCCCAATAACTCCTTAATTAAGACAAAAAAAAACTATTTATATCATACAATTACCAATCATCTACATGACATGTTTGTTGCTTAGTTTTAATTCTCGCTAGTCATAAAACTTATATCATTTGATATTTGTCCATAAACAAAATCCATCCATTCACGATGTCACACTCATCTTTTATAATGAATAAAACCTAACTCACTTTAAAAGGATGCATAGACACTTAGTTGATGTGATATTTCCTTTAAAACATTGAATGTACAAACTTTACATGGTCACTAGAACCCACCACATGATGATGGCTTTATAGATTTCAATCTATAAAACCGTTAATATTTTATAACATTGATCAAATAGATAAGAGTTGCTTGCATCATAGTTTCACCTTTTAAAAGAATATATAATTATTAAATATTTATTCTAGCAAATAATAATAATAAACTAATTATAAAATAAAAATTTTAATAAATTAATTATATATATATATATGAGGATTACACTTTTTAATATTTTATATTTTTAATCTAGTGAGCATAAAGGTGAGATCTTTTTCATGATTCATAAAACTTTCAATTAACCATTAGGGGTTAATTAAGAGCAAACATATTACAAGCCGGTAGGAAAGATAATGAGTGGAAAGAATAATGATTTTTCCTTTCAATCACTTTAATTAGACTCAATTAACACACACTACATTTGTGTTTATCCACAAAATCAATATATAAAATATAATGCATTGATTATGAAAATTAAATAATTTTGAAGTAATTATGTAAATTTGTATTTTAAAAATTTATTATTTTATTTAAATAATTAAACATAATTTGAATTCACTATATCATAATTACCATTAATTAAAATTAATTTTGGTTTATCCAATTATCAAATAAATAAATTATAAATAAAATCATTTATGAAATATATTAATAATAAAATCATTTATAAAATATTTTATTATTAAATGAAAATATTGTGTAACTTATATTTTTTTTCAATATTAAAAACATGTATCTAATATTATTAGAAAAAGATCAAAAATAAAAATCAAAGATTATAAATAAATATAAATAAACTTTAATCATCATAATAATAATCATTTAATTTGAAGGTCACACCAAGCCAGACACCAAATTGGTGTATGAGATTCCCTCCACGTATAGATTTTACTGCTAAAGTCTATGGAAGTATACATACCTTAACTCTTTATGGATTTGAACTTATGACCTCTCAGGAGAAAACACATTTTCTTAACATTGAAATAAACTTAAACATTGTCGTAAATACTTTATAACAAGTGTTGCATGGCAGCGTAGTCCCTGTCGGATTGAATTGGGAATAAATGCACAGGGATGGAAAAAAAGTAGTGGAGGCAGATGGAAACTGCAGCGGAGATGTGGCAAGCAGCATGAAACACAGGTGGTATCCATGCAGTAAATGACACGTGGCCCCTAGAGTCTCATTTATTTTTTGAAACTATATAATCTATTTTGCTATGTTCAAAATTTCTGTCTATTTTGTCTCTATATGTGCCAACACAAAAAAAGTTATATTCAAATTAAATAAACACAATTTCTTAACATTCAACATAGTGGAAGATAAAAATTTATGAGGACATATATATATAAGGAGATAAAAAACAATTTTGAAATTAAATAAACACAATTTCTTGACATTTAGCATAGTGGAAGATAAAAAATTATGAGGACATATATATATAAAGAGATAAAAAACATTTTTATTTGAAATATATCAAAAAATAATATTGTTTGTTACATATTCTTGGAAATTTAAATGCGTTTGTCATATACACTGGGATTGGGGCTCCCGTGGACCATAAGAGAAATATGTACAAGAAATAGGACTGTGGAAAGAAGAAGTGGGCGACGGTAGAGTGTAATACCTTAAAAGAATAAATTGAAAGGTATCAGACTTTGGCTAGACATTTCTATTTTAAAAAGTGGAATAACTGGATTGATAAACAAAGCAGGATGTGATCAGTATAAACTTACAGTGATGGTACATATCACCCCTTTTGTTATTTGCTTGTTGATGCCTTTTTATTGTTGTCGTCAGCGGCTACTGGAATCATGGCAACTGCTTGTTTCCTTTCGTCGGTGACCTGATTCAATTCCCTCTCGAGTCATTCTTCAATGTAGCTTCTTAAGGGGGCGACGTTGATCTCATTCCAGATTTTTATTTGAAAAGTTCCTTTTCTAATTCCCTTAGATCGATAGAAAGATTACGCAGAGCCTGATCAATTTGTTCATTCTGTACCGAATAGTTGACTATCCAATTGTCAATGTCATATTCACCACATTCAAGGATGTTGTAAAACTTTTCCAAAGACAATGCCTTAAAAATATCAACCTGTTTATAGAAGGCTTGCTTAATTAAGGGCAAGGAGTTGACGATTAAGTTGGGGTCTTGGAAGTCGCTGGTCCTTCCAGCTAAGTCTATTTTGGTTAGCTTTGCTAATAATTTTTCTTTCTTTGATATGGCTTGTTCACATGATTGGACAATGAGAAACAGGTTCTTCACTTTTTCTTTCCAGCATGCATTTAATTGAGTGATCTGGTTTTTGGAGGGGATATCTTGTTGTCTTCTTCTTGTTTCTGTCATGTTGTTGACAATGATGCCAAAATGAAGGACCGTGTCTAAATAGAAACGTTCTTCATTTTTTAATTCCACCTGCAAATGTTCGAGCAAATTATCTGTCCTCGTTCCAAGGGAAGCCATGGTTTGTGACGTTTTCCACGACTCAGCAATCAGTTCCATTATTTTCTTGATATTATTCTCCACATACCTCTACATGATGTGAGGAGGCTGGAGGATCCTTTTAACTTGGCTGTAGGGGTGGAAGGCATGGCTATTGCCAAAGGACTAGAAAGCAATGGCATAGGAATCAAAGCTTCCTCCAATTCCTTGACCCGGTCCTTCAGTCTGGAATTCTCGGCCTCAATGCCTCCAATAGAATCATCAAGAGCATCTGCGGTCGCTATGTGAAGTCGACAGATTTGGGACGGTAGCATGTTCGCAAGGTTAACCTCTGAACAAGATTTTCCTTTCTTATTTTTTACGTCTTTTTTTTCAATAATTAATTTTTTAGACTCGCTGTAAAAAACAACACTCTAGAACACGAAGGATTCACCTTTGTCAAAATTTTCAGTATCATCTATGTCCAGTGGACGACTATGCTAGATCACGTCTCCGGCATGATCAAGGTTGTGAAATACGCTATCCAGATTAGGATCAAGTTCCATGTTCTCACTCTCAATTTCAGGCTCTCCCGTCTGTCCCACAATTTTTTTTCTCTTCTTGTCCAAGGAAAGCTTGTGAGAAATATCAATTTTAGGGTGAGGAGGGTTGTTATCTCCTCCTCTGTTTGAAGAATTCTAAGTTTCTTTGTTATGGTGGTGGGCCGTTGGAGCGATGCTCCAGGATGTTGTACTTTTGGGAGCATTATATGTCGATTGAACACTCTTCTCACCAGGGCCTTTTCCCTGTTGCGTGTACAATTCAATGGTGCTTTGCAGTGTGTCTAGGTCATCGGTGTCAGAAGAAGGAGCATTGTCGTAAGTGTCTTTGTTTTCAGTCAGATGTTTTTTGAAAAAATGATTTCCGAAGCCAAGTGTTTGTAAGTGTTCTAAAAAAAATATATTAGGGTCGAACCCTCTTAGGCTTTCAACATATCTTAGGTTCAAATTGCTGAAATAGGTTGTGAATTCGTCAATTTTGTTGACGTTCCTCAACACGAAGTCCTTGACTTTCCAAGGCAGAGGAATGAACCATTTTTTTCTCTTCTCTTGAAATAGATGCAACTAGTAGTTGTATTACCTTGCTATTTCCGTAGCAAACATTCTTTTCGTAATGTGACATGGAAGGAGAGTAGGTTTTTCCTTGGAGCCAAAAATCCTTCTGACAGTGTAATTATCCATATGTTCAAGTGCTCCCTTCCTGTCCAAAATCTCGGTTGCCTGGTCAGATATGTGGGGAGCATATTCTCCTAACAACAAAACTTTGAAAACACACACAAAGTCATTAAAAACCTCATAAAAACAGTGGGAGGCCTTGTGCTTCCACAAGGCCTGGTACCAGAACGTTACTGGGTCGAATTCCCAGTTTACCTTCTTGGACAGAGACAATTTTGGAAACTGACAGCAATGCGCTATCGCAAAAACCAAGTAGGATGACATATAAAATTTCTTCTCCTTTTTGAAGCTTGACAATTGGGAACAAATTTCATGGGAAATTAGCTTACCCCAATAAAAAATGGCTTGTCCTTGATTGTGAAATACAAAATATAAAGAGCCATGCGAGAAATAGTTGTTGTGGACTCTTGTCCCGTTATTCTTGTAAACAACCAGGCAATTTCCCGGAATTGATTTCTAAATGAACTAACCTGCAAGTTTGTGATATCTTCAGAAACTGCCATCGGGTCTTCTAGGAACTCGAACAAGAGTTCCCACCCGTTATTATTCTTTCTTAGGAACTGCTTGGAATCTTCTGCTTTGAACGTCAATGTGCCTCTGACAATCTTAACATCTGGCGGAAGACCCGAGGTGACAAAGAAACAAGAGAGTGGCCCCTCAGTGGAATAATTCTTTGGCCTGAAATATATTTATCGGCGCACCAAGAGACCAGCGCCTTAAAGTCAAAACTTCAGGGACACATACTGCACAAGCAATCCAAGTGGTTCAAATTGTTTTGTTCTGGGCAGCAGGGGATGAGTAATAAGAATATTCCCTGGACCACTGGAAGTTCTGGTCCTCACGCCCGAAGATGTTCACTGTATCTCCACAGAACTGGTGTCGAGATGATGCCATAGGTTTATGAGAATGTTCATTTTCTCCAAACGATGGTTGAAATGAACAGTTGGAGGTGATAATATTGTAAATCCTAACCTTGTACAATATCTACTACAAACAGATATTCAGAAAGGAACAAAAAAGATACAATGACAAATACAAACATTACACAGCGATTTTCCCCTGGAAACCCAAACCGGGAAAACCAGCATATTCTATATTCATTCATTGTGTTACAATGTTTACAATACAAAATACATATGGGAGCCAGCGGCATCCAAAATCCTAACCCAATGACCTGGATTAGTCCAAAACCCTAATTCCTTAACTGGAAATAGAAAAACCATCGGCAAAAACCATATGCCGAAAAACCACCTAAATACATGACACGTTTCCCAAGGCAGGTGTCATGTTTCCCGAGGTAGAAAAAAAAATTTGGGGGCGCTACCCCTGAACCCCCACGCCCAGTGCATACACTCAAACACTACTACTCGTGCAAAGAATATAACACATACCCAACAAATATAACCCTCCACAAATGTTGTTTCAATGCTTATGAATGGGAAAGCTCCTCGAGCCTTTCACTCGTTAATGACAATCTCTATGAGTGCTTCATGATGAGCTATTAGTAGTAAAGCTTACTTATTGGATATTTAGCAGTGTGAAGGTGGCGGGTACAACAAAGAGCAATTAAGGATTGGAGGTTACGTGAACGTGCCAACCCGATGACGTGCGAACGACATTCCATGACTTTGAAATCAATACTCGGAAGGGATAATATAACCCTCCACAAATCTTGGTTTAATGCGTATTAATATGAGATATACTTGAGCCTTTCACTCATCAATGAAAATCTATACGGTTCCTGCACGATGAGCTGTTAGAATTAAATATTATTAATTGTGTCTTTAGAAACAACACACACACACACACACACACACACACACACATATATATATATAAACATTTTTTTATTATAGACAAGTGTGAAGGTGATAGAGACGGGGAAGAGCAAGCAAGGAATGACAAGGTATGAAAAGCGGTCGGACGAGATTCAAAATAGGGTTACGAGGGATACTCAGGAGAGTTGAGTGTCCGATGGTCAAATTTTATGTCTCAGAATTTTTGACTGCAAAACGTGTAAAATGGAAGAGAGCATGATGGGGCAATTCAGCGACCGGTTTGTATATTTGCGGAATCTCAGAAAAGTGGCTAAGTATGGAATAGGGAAACAGTCGGTCAGACTCATTTTCAGAATTAAGGATTGAAGATTTCGTGAACAGACCAACCCGACGACGTGCAAATGACATTCCATGATGTTTGAAATTAACACTCG
>JASDQU010241363.1:36194-49816 GCA_032191745.1 Picea mariana
ATATATATATATCTATATCTATATCAATATCTATATATATACAAACAATCTTTTTTATTATAAGTTTAAAAGGTGGGGCAGTCCATTGAACGGTCTGTGTATTTGCATAATTTTGGGTGCTGTTTGCAAGTCATGGAATAATGGAAGGGCAATTTTGAGCCCGCCTGTCTGGGAACCCGCAATCGAAAAAGTGGGTAAGTATGGAATAGGAAAACGGTCGGTCGGACTCGTTTTTGCTAATATATTGAAATTTGTAATAGATATCCCATTACATGGCAAGATCTTTTCTGCATCTATATCGCGAAATTATGCGTATTGTTTGCAGGTTGTGAAACAATGCAAGGGCAATCTTGAACCTGCTTGCCCGATAAGCCGCAAGTGAAAAATTCGATAAGTATTTTTAATAGATATCCCATTACCTGGCATGATATTTTCTGCATGTTTCTGTACAAGTTGTGTAGGAACAGTTATTATGACGGTCTCCTCGAGGCATGGTGAGTTGTTAGCATTAAACCTCAGTTATTGCATACTTGGAAAGAAGTGCAAAGGGCGCAGGCACAAGAAACAATGATTAGGAATTGGATATTTCTTGAACCCGCCAACCCGATGATCCACGAAAGAAATTAGAATAAATGGTGAAGTATGGAAAGCGGACAGATGAGCTTCAAAATGGGGTGACAATATTTCCACGGGAGACATGAGGACCCGACGGTCAAATTGTATGTCTCAGAAGTTTTCAGTGCAAAATGTGTACCACGGAAGAGGGGATGATAGGTAGACTGTGTAATACGGAAGAATATATGATGTGAGAGTCTGGTTGTAAATTTTTATATCGCGGAAGTCAGGGTGTTGTTTGCAGGTCACGGAACAATAGAAGTGCAATTTAGAGCCCGCCTACCCAGGATTTCACGGTCGGAGAAGTGGCTGGGTATGGAATGGGGAAGCGATCGGTCGGAGTTGCAATATAAAAGCACTAGTGCAAATGTGAACCCGCGAGTCCACCAACCCGCGTAGCTAGACATTTTTGGAAAAACGACTAAGTAACGAGAAAGATAAAGTACAGGGAAAAGAGAAACGAGAATTTGGTTAAGTATAGAAGATAGAAAATAAGGGTTAATATATTCACATCTGTAATAGATATMCCATTCCCTGGCAAGATCTTTTCTGCATGTTTCTGGATAAGTTATATACTTATTGCGTATACTTGGAAATAATTGCGAAGGTGGCAGGCACACAAAACAACAACTAGGAATTGGAAATTGTCTCAACCCACCAACCCGATGATCCGTGAAAGAGATTGCAAGAAATGGTCGTGGAAAGCGGTCGGACGAGATTCAAAATAGGCTAACAACGGTTCCCGAGGAGACGTGAGGCCCTGACGATCAAATTGTATTGATCGAAACTTTTGAGTGCAAACTGTGTAACACGGAAGAGGGGTTGATGTAGGAGTTTGGAAGTCAATTTGTATATCGCAGAAGTCGGGGGTCTATTTGCAGGTCAAGGAACACTGGAAGTGCACTTCGCCTGTCCGGGAATCTGCAAGTGAAAAAGTTGGGTAAGTATGGAATTGGAGGCGTGAAAGAGATTCCAAGAAATGGTGAAATATGGAAAGCGGACGTAGGGGCTTCAAAATGGGGTGACAATAGTTCCCCAGGAGACGTGAGGACCCAAAGGCCAAATTTCAGGTCTCGGAACTTTCATGTGCAAACTGTGTATCACGGAAGAGGGTATGATGTGGGAGTGCGGCAGTAAATTTGTATATCGTGGAGGTCCAGGTGTTGTTTGCAGGTCACGAAACAATGGAAGTGAAATATAGAACCCGCTTGCCCAGGAATCCGCGATCTGAAAAATGGTTAGGCATCGAATGGCTAGTGGTCGGTCAGAGTCGCGATATAAAAGCATGAGCGCAAATGTGAACTCATGAGTCCTCCAACGTGCGCATTGAAACATTTTCAGAAAAATGGCTAAATAACCAGAAAGAGAGTGTAGAGGGGAAAAAGAAACTGGAATTTGGTTATGTTGATTAAGGTTGGTTGTCATTGATGTCAACCCTTGAAGAAAGCCCTGTAGCACAAAGGTTTGGGTAATGGACCCAAGATTGTTTGATGTAAAGATGACTCATTATTGTCTTTTCATGGTTGATAAAAAGTAAAGATGGATGAACTCCAAAGTGGTCCCCTTATGGTGAAATCCCTCGCGGAAAGACACTTTGCAGAGTGAGAGAACCCATGCTTAATTGTGTAATAATGAGATGAAGGACAATGAATTTTCCAGTGAAACTATCCTAGATGAATAGTGTTTGTCATGCCATTTCCGGTGGTATGTGGAACATCACATAACTCCTCATGGTTAGAGAGTTATGACCATATGAAGTTGGAGAACCCCTCATAAGTCTTATAGAAGCCCCCAAGGGTCAAAGTGCTTTGCAAAAGAAATTATTTTAAATGAAGAAGCCCTAAAACAAGCAAAGTGTAAGGCTACATGAAGATATAAATAAGAGGCAAAGCTCACTCATTAAACACACACTTGTACATATTGTATATCTATTTTTTCTTGTGTAAAGCTTCTTGTAAATACTTGTGGATACATCTGAAGTGGCAAACATCTGAGGTAGCATGAAGAGTTGACGGCGAAATTCTCGGATTTACAGAAAACCCTATTTTCTGAGGCGTACGCGGGATGTCTGTGTATAGGGTGCGTACAGTACGTGGGTTGTCTGTGTATAGGGAGCGTATGTACGCGGGTTGTCCGTGTACAGGGTGAGAACATGTTGGTAAAGCCATGAAACTTGAGAAGATGAAGATGCAAAGGTTCTAGATTTTGAGTTCAAGCTCCCAGGAAGGTCTAAAGTGCTTTGATACATTAGATCCATCCATTGGTTCAAAAGGTATGTCTTATTTCTATGAATAGTTGGATTTTGATGTATGCATGAGGAATGCCAATGGAGATTTGAGGATTATCCCTAAAGAAACTAGTATCTACATGGGATCTTCTGCATAAGTCAGATCTACAGAAATGCAGTGCTGGTATATTTATCATTGATACTTCTTGCTGAGGCACATATTGCATATGGCTAAGAGTTTTTACGGTACATGGTTGAGATCTTGTATTTGTTGATGTTTTGAGAGGATGAATATTAGAAAGGGTTTGATGACTAAGATCATGTGAAGGAAAGTATACTTGTTCATGATTTCACACACCTATATGGCACATGACTAGAGAGACACATATTTGTCTTGAGTGAATGTTATGTATGAGAATTCGTGCATAGGGTATAGTTACAGTTTGAATACAGTGACATGTTACAAATCTATGTGAAAGAAGTTACAGAGGGTCAAAAGTTTTCAAGTAAAAGGAAACCCTAGTTCTAGAAGGCATATGCAGGTTGCATAACAGTTAGGGCGTGTACATACGCGGGCTGTATAATAGATAGGGTGCGTACATACACGGGTTGCAACACTACATGTCGCATACCTGTTGTATTTTTGTAGATACATGTTCAGTTCAAGTACAGATTGATTACATGGAAGTTGTACAGATTGGATACAAGTCAGTGATATAGGTTGATACAGTTGTACAACAGTATATATCACAGTGACAGGTTGACAGTGGTTCCATCATTCTACTTATACATCAGGGTAGTTGGATGAGGCAAGGACAAGTGGTTATAGCCACCTTCTGGTTGTAGCCGATGAACACAGGGGGTTGTAGTCTCCTTCTGGTTGTAGCCAGAGAATTGGGGAGTTGGAGCTTCCCTCGGGTTGTAGCCTAAGAAACTAGGGGGTTAGAGCCTCCTTCTAGTTGCAGCTGGAAAACAAAGGAAGTTGGTGCTTCCAATGACTGTAATTCTCAAGACATATAAGAAAAAACATTCTGTGGTTTTCTCTCGATTTGGGTTTCCACGTAAAACATTGGTGTACTATGTATGTGTGTAATTGTTTATTTCTTATTTCTCATTATTGGATAATAATTCTACATTGATATAACACTTGGATTATTTGGATAAGAAGGATTCATTGCGCTATTATTTATTCACCCCCCCTCTCATTAATCCAACAGGTTAAGTATAGAAGAGAGAAAAGAAGGTCCAATATATTCAAATTTGCAATAGATATTCCATTTCCTGGCAATATATTTTTTGTATGTTTTTGGAGAAGTTGCATACATATTGCATATACTTGGAAAGAAGTCTGAAGGTAGTGGGCATAGGAAACAACAACTAGAAATTGGAAATTTCCTGAACCCGCGAACTCGACGATCTGCGAAAGAGATGACAAGAAATGGTCAAGTGTGGAAAGCGGTCAGACAGGCTTCAAAATAGGATGACAAGGGTTCTCAAGGAGACGTAAGGCCCCAACTGTCAAATTGTATATATCGGAACATTTCAGTGCAAAATGTGTAACACTGAAGAGGGGATGATGTGGGAGTCCAGAAGTAAATTTGCATATCACAGAAGCCGAAGTGTTGTTTGCAGGTCACAGAACAATGGAAGTGCAATTTAGAGAAAGGGGAAGCGCTAGGTCAGAATCGTGATATAAAAGCATGGATGAAAATGTGAACACGTGAATTCGCCAACCTGCGCAACAAGACATTTTCAGAAAAAATGACTAAGTAACCAAAAAGAAAAACTACAGGGGATAAAAGAGTGGGAAAATAGAAAGGTGGAGGGAAATTTTCGTAAGAGGGAATTGGTTTCAAACAAACCCCATTGTTGCAAAACCATCATTTTCTAGTAATTGTGAGCAAACACGTTGTTGAAGCTTAGATTTTATTGCAACTTGTGGGAGTAATTGTGTTCTTGATACATTCTTCCATGACTTCAACATATTAACTTAAGTATTAAACTTCTTGCATGATGGGTTGTTAGCATTAAATATTAATAATTGCATGTCTAGAAACAAGAATGACGATCTTGAATTTTAATATTGTAGTTGATTTCATAGGCCCATTTGACTACAACCACCATATTTTATTTTTTTCCTTTTATTAATTCGCGAACAAGAAATTTTGTAATTTCATTAATAAAGTAAAAAATGCTCAAATAGAGGCCAGGGGATGGACAACTAATAAAATGTTCCCTTTCGGACTAAAGGAATCAAGCAAGCGAAAGGGAAATAAGTAATCATTTGCTTAGCAAGGCTGAGATGAAAAAAAAAATTCTATGGCGGGGCCTAGAATGCAACATTGTGATTTCGTCTTGCTATGTTCTATCTGCATTACGAATAGAATTGAGCGTTGGTTTGAAATTGTCTGAAATTCGTTTTTGTTTCCATAAAAGCCTGATGGATCGACACAATTCATTGTCATATAATTGTTAAATGCTCCATTTTAGATCAAATTAGTTAAGAAAATACAATATCGAAGAACTACGAGACTATCGAACCATGCCAATGAGAAGAGGTGTTAAATTCAGAAAAGAAGCTACAACTAAGACTCCAAGGCAATTTTTTTAATAGGAAATCCATTTAAAAAAAAATTATTGGGCACTGTATATCTATCCATAGAAATTGAACCGAGTTCTTTGGGCCAAAACATTGAACATATTTACCATAAACACAGGCACGGGATCTGTAACATGCAGGATCCATCGATATTCTCTTCAACATGCATACAAAACTGATTACCATGATTTTTTTTAGGAAATCCTTGCAGTCTTCTCCTCGAGGGGTCAATGCTTGGTACCCCTATCTCAATATATTGCGGAAGACCTGAGGCGACAAAGAAATAGGAGAGTGGTTCTGCAGTGGAATAAATCCTTGGCTTGAAGCAGATGAACAACAGTCCTGCAGTAAAATTGATAGTTCTCACAAGCTTCCCGTGAGGAAGAATACGAAAAATGTTGCAGGGAAAACGAAAGAGACCGAAACTGAAAGTTGGGACACACCAAGAAACCACCTCCTCAAAGTCAAAAACTTCAGGGACACAGGTTGCACGAGTAATTTTAGAGGCCCAAATTAGTCCATTCTGGGTGAAAGGATATGAGTAGTAGGAATATGCCTTGCACCAATGGGAGTTCTGGTCCTCATCCCCTAAGATGTTAATTGTATATCCAGAGAACATGAGAGTGGTCCTGCAATTGAATAATTTTTTGGCTTGAAATATATCTCTAGGAGCATCAATAGATCATTTCCTTACATTCAAAGACTTCCACCCAGAATGGACTAATTTGGACCTCTGGAATTCCTACTTTCGAGTTGCAAAGAGGCTATTGTATTCAACGTCAATTTCTTTTCTGAAACCCCTTATTTTGGTCTTGTCAGGGCCACCATCACCAAGACAGAAAGTGTCGCTAGTTATGGTTTATTTCAATTTGGGCACAGAAGTGGGAAAAAGGTATGCATTTCCATCATCCATTATCGTATCATCGTCCATCAGATCATCTTCTTACAACTTGAAATCGATCGCATCAACCTCTGCGCCAGCCATCAATGAAGGCGGGTAGGTTGTCTGAGTAGGAAGGGTTTCCTTGGAATTATTTGGCTTGAAATACATCTCTTGGTGCACCAAGGGACCATCTCCTTTTTTTCTCTTGGGCGGAGGGAGATGAGTAGTAATAATATGCCCTGGAATACTGGAACCTCTGGCCATCATGCCCGAAGGTGTTTACTGTATATGGAAAAAACTGTTGTGGAATTGCTGCCATAATTTAACGAGAATTTTCGTTTGCTCTAGATGATGTTTGAAATGAAAATTGGGGAGGGATAATATAACCCTCCGCAAATCTTGGTTTAATGTGTATCAATGGAATATCTTCTTGAGCCTTGCGTTGATCAATGACAAACTCTAGGGTTCGTGTGTAACGAGTTGTTACCATTAAAGCTTACTAATTGCATATTTAGAAAAAAGTGTGAAGGTGGCAGTGACGACGAAGAGCGATTAAGAATTAGAGATTTCGTAAAGGCACCAATCGGTTGACACATGAAAGAGATTGCACCATGCTTGAAATGAATACTTACAAAGGATAACACTCTTCTCCGCAAATCTTGGTTTAATTCGTATTAATGACAAATCTTCTCCGACCTTCCGGACATTAATGAAAAACTTAGCGGTTCCTGCACGATGATCTACTAGCATTAAAGCTTAATAATGGCATATCTAGAAATAAGTATGAAGGTGGCGTGGATGGAAAAGAGCGACTAAGCATTGTACATTTTTTCCACCCACCAACCCGCGAAACAGATTCCAAGAAATGGCCAAGTATGGAAAGCGATCATGCAGGCTTCAAAAATAGGGTCACAAGATATACTCAAGAGACATGAGGGGTCGATGGTCAAATTGTATGTCACAATGACAGATTTCGGCCGTCAATTTGTATATCGTAGAATTTTCGGTGTTGTTTGTAGGTAGCGAAACAATGGAAGTGCAATGTTGAGAAAGCCTGGACAGGAACCGACGATGGTAATAGTGGCCAAGTATGTAATGGGAAAGTGGTTGGTCGGACTCGTGATATAAAAGAATTAGACATACTCGGAGCAGGGAATATTGACAGGCTTGAAAATAGGGCAACAATTTCTACTCATGAGACGTGAGGGCCCGATGGTCAAATTGTGTCTACCCCAACTGTTGAATGCAAAATGCGTAACACGAAACATGAGACAATGACAGATTTCGAGGGTCAATTTGTATATTGTGGAACTTCGGGTGCTGTATATAAAAGCACGAGACATTCGGAAAAAGGACCAAGTAAACAGAAAGCGAAAGCAAACAAGATAAAGGGAAATTTTTTTGCTAATTTGTAGATCGCAGAAGTCTAGTTGTTGTTTGCAGGCGACAGAACAATGGAAACGCAACGTTGAGCCCGCCTATTCGAGAACCCGCGATCCAAAAAGTTTGTTCAATATGAAACGGGGAAGCAGTCGGTCAAGCTGGTGATATAAAAGTAACAATGGAAATATGAATACGTGAATCCACCAACTCCTGCACCTAGACATTTTCTGAAAAATGAGTAAGTAACCAGAAAGGGAAAGCAGAGGGAAAAAAGAAAGGGGATGGCAATTTTTGGAAGCAGGAATTAGTGTAAGAAAACCCCATTGATGGTCTTAACAGTAACTATGAAGTGCATTAAACATGTGAACAGGTTCTTCAATCAAGGAATAGATAAAGCAAGCCATGCTTATAGTTTCTAGGATCTGCTTGTATAAGAGAAGCGTCAAAAAGCTACAAGAAAATCAATTTTGGGATGTTTAAGTAAAGTTGTTGTACCGTTAGCTTCACCGCAAGTATAACAACGACGAATTTTAATTTTAATGTCCTCTTGTTGATATGATAGTTCCATTGGACTTGGCATAGTATATATTCTTTTATTTCAAATTATTCCAGGAGATGAATTTTGCTAAGTTCATCAATCAGGGAAAAGTGCTAAAATGAGCCACATACTACATTTGCGTCACATAGCTTATATTCAAAGGAAAAGCATGTCCTCTATAGTCTTTAATATCATAGAAAAACTGCCAAGATCTTGAATGTATTATTAATTTTCCAGAACGAAGCATACAACCAAGAACCAAGTAAACACCAAATGTATTGAAAGTTAAGGCACAAGGCAAAGCATGAACACATAAGGCGTTAAGAAAGATCCCACAAGGTTCCATAGAGTAGTACGCATCGAACTTTGCATCAAACAATTTGATATATATAAAAAAAAACATGTGGCATTGGTTTTCTCTTATACCTGCTATATGTTCCCACGAGAAAATAACCGGGGCCATGGGATATGAACAAAATTCTGCCAAACACAAGACAACACAAAACCAGCGGAGCTTTGCCACTGTACCCTAGCTATAACCAAACCTTGAAATGGGGAACAAGAAATTTGTCGATTACTATTTTACCATTAAGCAAGATCACTATGGACATTTTCTTCTGATAGTGTCATGGTCTATCACTACTAGTTTTAACAATGCCAAATTTCCAATATTATTGGAAATTCCTGATGGTTATGTCCAGAGGAGAAAGTTGTTTCAACAGTTCAAAGGATGGGCCTGATTTATTTATAGTTGGATACTTTTTATAGGGTTTGTGCTCATGCTTCCCATTTATGGACTGAACAATCTTATGCATGTGTACATCACCAACAACGACACCTGCCTGTATGAATTCCAATGCCCGAACTCCCCAATCTCTATAATGAGTTATGAAAATCTCAAGATCATGTTTCAATCCATGCCGAGTCCTTTTTTTTTCAATTAGGACATCGAGAAAATGCAGATACCATACCATAAAGTATAGTTGGAGACCAACTTATTTTTTTATTCAGGTACCCAAAAAAAATGCATAAATCTTGCCATGGCTATATAGTTGGAAAACAATTGTCCAATTTGGGCACCCAAAAACGTGCAAACTCCTCCAACAAAGCCACAACCAGCCACCATTTTTTTTTCATTTGCACACCCCAAAAAATATGCAAAATTCTTACTTGGAGATGCAAAAAAACATCAAAATAAAAACATCGAATGCATTTGTAGTTAGATTCTCCTTGTTGTCTCAAGTGCACAAGAAGAGACAAAATCTTTGGAAAGAGAATTTTACAGCTATATATGTAAACTCCAAACAAATTTTACAGCTATATATGTAAACTGTAGGTATGCTTCATATGACAATTCTGCTAACCTAGGAAGAACATCTTGTAACAGAGGCTGTCTAATTGTACAATGTACGGTTTTGTTTCCCACTGTTCAGATGGCAGCATTGAGTTAATATCTATATATGTAAGAACATTTTTTACTACATCATAGACAATCAATTGTATCATCACTTATGAAAGAAGAAGCATAAGCAGGAGAGTTGCATTTGGCACATACAGGCTCGAAGGGGGTCGAGTACGCATTCGTTGCAACCTAGAAACGTGAGCATAGCAGTTAATATATTGAACAATATAATATACAACTACACAACAACAACAAAAAAATGCAGAAATTTGGTGAAGGCAATTTGTATGAGCAAAGTGAGGATGAATCTGTAGATGTATACGCACAACAGTTGTAGAGCTAGTTAGTTTCTTGAGATGTTATACTATGTCTTCTCACAATTCTGTTACAAATGTTGCTTGGGTTGTGCGAAAGATCCTTTCTTTAACATCTATTTTCTTTGTTATATTTTTGAAGAGCATAAGTGGAAATTTCCCTTTATGCAATTGTTGTTCCATTGATGAAAACAAATTTGAATAGGTGTCAAACAATTGCAGCTACAACATGGAACAATGCAATATTTGTGTAACTTAACCGAGGTACATGGACATGTGAAAGTAAAGGAAAAAATTGGATATGGAGAACGATACCATTGCCTTGTCGTTGTCTGACTCTCCATCTTTTATATGGAGAATGTGTTGCCAGCCAAGTTTTCTCACAAGTGTGAGAGTTGCGCCAATGGTTCTGATTGGGTAAATGTCGGTGCTCTGTGCAAGTTGGTTGATAGTTGTGTCCAGAATGAAACGATATTCTGAACAAATAGCGGCAATTTTTTCTGCAATACTTGTTTCGTTGAGCGGTATAATCTGATCAAAATCACCACAATCATATACTGTTTTTGGAAATATATTAAAATTTGTAATGGATATCCCATTACCTGGAAATATCTTTTCTACATGTTTCTAGACAAGTTGTGTGGGAATAGTCAATGTGACTATCATTAGGGCCTCCTTGTTTATCATGTCAGCACGCATAATGGATCTAGTTTTGTTTTCCTTGTCCAAGTAGGTGTTATAGACGACCATTATGTCCCCAATGAACACTTGTCCAGTTCGGCGGTTGTTCAAGCCCTCTATTGATAGTATTTTGGGTGTTACAAGTTTAGACCTGGTGACATTTTTTGAACAAGAAAAGTAATGTGAATGGTAGTGTGCATTTTTTTTTGTTTTCCCTTTTCCTGGCATAAATGTACAAGTAGACGCACAGCTTGGATGAACTATGGAGCTAGAGTTTTGCAACCAAACCTCTTAGTCTGCGTAACCTGCGCTATGTTCGGCGTCTCGCTTGCGCTTTTTGATACTTCTTGTGAACTGCAAAGTATGTGTTGCAGATGACATCAACATATTCACCATGCCATAGATGAATAAATAGTTGAGGATATTTGTTTGGTAAACATATGAGGAAAAAAATGTATGCATCTTTACCTTTGGCCTTGTCGGTCTGCTGATGTTTGGGATGATTGACTTCTCATGGCCATGTCACTAGTCCAACTTTTTCTGATGCAAGCATGTGTAGATGAACGTCAGAAGGACTAAACAAGCATATGCATTGTATATTTCCCATAATTGTTCTTAATGTCACACACAGGGTCGAAGGAGATGGAATATGAAATAGGGTGTCAACAGATACTCAGGAAACATGAGGATCTGAGGGTCAAATTGCATGCCTCAGATTTTTTGACTGAAAAAATGTGTAACAGTAAATAGGGTGTGATGGGGGGGTACGACGGCCAATCTGTATATTGCGGAACCTATGAAGCCAGAGGCACAATCTTGAACCCGTCAGCCCGGGAACCCGCGATCGACAAAGTGGGTAAGTATGGAATAAGGTAGAAGCATGATCATAAATGTGAACCTGTGAGTCCGCCAACCCACACACCTAGGAATTTTCGGAAAGACGACTAAGCAAAGCAACCAGAAAGAAAAAGTAGGTGAGAAAAGTTAAGTATAGAAGAGGGAAAAAAAAGAGGGATAATAGAAAATGGAAAAATTAGAAATGGGGAGGGAAATGTTTGGAAGCGGGAAGTCTCAACAAAGGCCCATTGTTTCCAAATCATCGTTTTCTAGTCCAATATTATATGCCCCCACCCATTTTCTATGTTTAATTTACTAGCACAGTCAGTATACCTTTTCGAAGATTGTACCACAAACCCCTCTGTTGTGGGATACATGAATTCATCTTCATGTCCAACCAATCTATTTCTTTCAAGGTAGCAACATCGAACATACATTGGACATGAAGGCAAGTTAGTATGCAAAAAGACATGTAAAAGAAAGAAATACAATTATATTTATTTCGATGTAGCAGCAAAGAGAATACAATTCACATGAGAATAAGCAGAAAGATACGTAGTATATACATACAGCAAAAAAAGGTGCAAAGCAGTAGAACAAGTAGAGCAAATACACAGACAATAAACGAAATACTAAACACTGGAATATGAAATAAGAGTACAAGTATGCACCTCTGTAACTCCTCTACTACATTCGCACCAAAGAGTCCATCGTCCTCTCCAGCCACTCTGTTTGTTTAAATGTAGCAATGCAGGAAAAATACAATGGACATGAAGGAAGTTAGTATGCAGGAAGACATGTAAACAAAAATAATCAGAGTTCGAATTTTTTCAATGTAGCGGCACGGGAAATACAAAGGACATGAAGATAAGTTATTATGTAGGAAGGTACACAATATCTACATACAATAAACTAGGTGAACACATATACAGATAATAAATGAAATACAAAACAACGGAATATGAAATAACAGTACACGCATTTACCTTTCTATCTCCTCATCCACCGCTGCAGTTAAGACTCCTTCGTTTTCTCCAGCTATTCTGTTTGTTTGAATGTGGGAACGCACAAAATACAATGAACATGAATGAAAGTTGGTATGCAGCGGAGAACAAGTAATATGTACATACACTAAATGAGAATCAACAAATAGAATAAAAGGTAGTTAGAAATATGAACCTTTTCTTTTCTCCATCCATGGTTGTAAATATATGAAGTTTTTTCCTGCCCAAAATATATTACAAGCCACAAAATATTAAGAAATTGCATGGCCATAGCTAAATGATTTTGGTTTTCTGTGGCAAAGTATCCAGATATGCTTCCAGACATGGAAATATAATTTTGCAGTATCTTTGGTGTACATATCATATCTCAAGTACAAGACAAATTGTATCGTGGTCACACTAGCCTGTGTAGAGGATAAAGAGGTTGTATTGTGATATGGGCACATTTCACCATATATGGTTAATAAGTGTGTTTTGCACATGTTTTATCTTAACAAAAAGACAACGGATATTGTAATTGTACATGTAGTTGTCCAATTATTTCCTATGCCACTATTTTGTATCATGTCAACACTGAAGTATCAACAAAATTTTATAGCAGAACAGGTGGGCACGAAACATGTGCCAGATCTCGACTTCACCAGACACATCAAAAAACAGAACCGCAAGTCCACTCGCAGGTGCAATACCTGAACACCACAAAGCGCCAAAAAAAAAAAAAACAGCTCCAGTTGTTGGCACAGAACCCCACCCCTGCAAAGCCGAAGTAAACAAAATAAAACAACAAGCAAAAAACCAGCGAGAAAGCACGAACAGACCCAACTGCAGCCCCAAGGCCCCAAACTCGTAAACTTGAGCCAAACAACAAGAAGCAGCAACCAACAAACCAACAAACAAGAAACAACCACCGAACCGGTAAACAACATATGTATCTCCAATGATTACCAAACTGCATCCGAAGCACAGAAGGAACCAAAAACATATGGCGAGCATGCCAATAGAAATAAGCAAACATTCTTAATTGCAAAATGCAAACACTGAACAACAAAGAACGAATAGAAAATGAAATTATGGCATCGAAACTTACTCCGAAACGATGAACGACAGAAGCGCAGGTCGAATTGTGGGTGCAACACCTG
>JASDQU010241363.1:64714-76913 GCA_032191745.1 Picea mariana
GCCTATACCCATATTAGATCTCATTTTCAAAATATTGATCACACTACCAACCTTCCTAACCTCTTAACTCAACAAAAGTATGGTGATCTTGGAAAACTTCTCTTAATGCTTTTCGAGAACAAAAACAAAATTCTAAAGAATCAAAAGTAATCACTTACCCTCTTAAGATCCGATAAACCAATTAAATCTTAGTGGATGTTAATCATCATCTCATCATCAATAATATTTAATTATAATTCAATGTTTTACCAATTAAATTTCATAACATTTGTACTTCCTTTTCAAATTGTGAAATCATATATTAAAAAATTTATAAAGAATTGTACTTATTATCTCCATACCAAATTTATTAAACATTATTATAAAAATTATGCATTGTATTTTTGAATTTTTATAAATGAAAAATTTACCAAATTTATTAAACATTGTTATAAAAATTATGCATTATATTTTTGAATTTTTATAAATGAAAAATTTAATATTTTTTATGATTTGGTAATGAAAAATACATCACGTCACTTTTTTTTATTCTAATACTAAAAAAATAAAAAATATTCAATCAAAAAATAATTAAATTATATTTTAAATTTTAAAAATATTTTAATAATAAATAACATTGTAAAATTTAAATAATTACTTAAAATATTAAAAAAAAAAAAATTACAATTTATATAATTAATTAAAAAATAAAAAACTATAATCATTAAACACATCATAATACTAAAACACACATGATGACGACTTTATAACTTTCATTCTATAAAATATTTTAATATTTTACAATGTTAATACAATAAATAATATAAATTTCGCCATTTTCACACTTGATGTTAGAGTAGATTATTTAAGACAAGTCAACTTTCGAAGATACATTTAGATATGATACTTAAAGTAGTTTAGGAGGTTCTTTTACAGCATGCATTATTTCATGCCATTTGTCGAAATGTACTACTTTAAGATAAGCACTACCAGAAAACTTTTATATGGTTGGTGTGAAACAACCCTTACCATGTTCACATCAAAATGTCACTTCAATCTTTTAAACCCAATGTGAAGATAAACGCAATAAACCATGTGGACAATGTACAATATCCTAGTCCTTCTAAGATGTGAATCTGAACAATATCTTAATCTTTCTAAAATGAAAAAAATATATATATAATGAACAATATTTTAATCTTTTTAAAATGAAAAAAATGTTATATATATATATTCAAACTTTATAACATTTTTTTCATTTTAGAAAGATTAAACTTTATAACTGTATAATATTAAAATGTTATAAAGTTTGAATATATATATATATATATATGTGTGTGTGTGTGTGTGTGAGACATTATGATAGATGATGGTTAACATCTATTGAGATCAAAATTGGTCTATCAGACCTTTAAAAAGGTAAGAGATTATTTAGATTTATTTATTATGCTATTTCAATGTTCAAAAAACATTAGGAAAAGCGTTCCAAGATCACTATAGTTTTGATTACTTAGAAGGTTAGGATGGTTAGTATTATGACAGATATTTTGAAATTGAGATATAATTTGGGTATACGCAGGGCACTTCATGAGAAAGTGTTTTTCATCTTCAACCCTTTTGGTGTCAAAAAGGTGACATACTCTTTCATGCCATAGTGTTTTGGGGATTGTCCAACATCCACTGAGATCAAAATTGGTTTATCGGACCTTAAGAAAGGTAAGAGATTATTTAGATTTATTTATAATGTTATTTCAATGTTCAAAAAACATTAGGAGAAGTGTTCCAAGATCACTATAGTTTTGATTACTTAGAAGGTTAGGATGGTCAGTATTATGACATATATGTTGAAATTGAGATGTAATTTGGGTTTACATCGGGCACTTCATGAGAATTTTTTTTCATCTTCAACCTTCTTGGTGTCACAAAGGTGAGATATTCTTTCATGCCATAGTGTTTTGGGGATTGTCCAACTCCCAATCTCACTATGTAGTTCATGAGAATTAGTTCTAATTTTAGCAATATTGATTCTCTTTTTAACACTAGTCAAAACAAAGAGATGTTTTTTATCTTCAAGATTAGGGTTAACAACCTCCTTATAATATCTTGATTTTATTTTATCCTCTAATTATTTATCACGCCATAGATTTTCCTTAAATTTAACTTGAACAATATTTTTAATGTCATTGGTATTCTGCTGAATAACTTCTTCTTTTATTCCCCAATGATTTAACCAAAACTTGTCATCATTATGCCATCCCCACTTGAGTTGTTGATGAATTTGGCTAGAATCTAAAGCAAATTTGGGGAGCCTCTTGTCATCCATGTTGTTTATCTTGTTCTTGTAACTAAGTACCTAATCATAGTCATGCTCTCAATGGGGGGAAGACTCACTTCTATGAGGAGAATAGGATGCATATACGACATTGTAATGAAAAAAAAATTCAAAACTTATAAAATTGGTTATTAAAAAAACAATTATAATTTTTTCTCTCTAAAATAAAGTTAGTTTAAAATCCTATACACCATAAAAGTTATAAACCAGTGACTCACTTCCATTATATGTTAGATTGTAAATTATGTTTTGTTAAAATTAAAAGTAAGTGTTATCTATATTTTGGTTATTACTAAAAAAAAATAATTCAAGCATTATAGAGAAAAAACAATAGTTATAATATTTTTTATATAATAGGAACTTGTTGACATGGACAAATGAGCCTTGTCAATCTCACAGGCTCATTAGGTGAAATTGGCACTTCCTCCCTTAAGGTGATCCTCTTGTTTGCAACACTAGTTGTTGGTCATTTGGGATTTTTATATGAGTTAAATGAAATGTAACTAATATGCAATGCAAGATTGTCGTAGAAATATAGCTAACTAAATACTAGCTGAGAGTAGTAATAAGAGTTCGCAATACAACCAATATCGAGGATAATAGTTCATCACTCTTATCAGGAGTGAATCCAAATTGAATCCTCCCGACTCGGTCCCAAAGTGAAATTATTTGACTATTGATAATACTTCCTTGTCATTAAACCATTGAGCTGAAACAAAACAAGATTAGACACATAGAATTAGGGAGAATAGTCCACTAACTAAATTATATGCATAACGAGAGACTTTGAGTAGCCAAGGATAGCCCACAAAATGTTGAGAAACTCCCTTCTTTGTATTGGTTGTTAGAAAGCATACAATAAGTAAGAAGAAGTATTACAAATAAGAGAATAGCGCCCACAAGTTAGAATGTTGATACCGACACACACCAAGAGAACTAGAAAATGAGAGAATAATACACAACCAATCACAATTATGTAAGAGTATAAACAAATTAGCTAACAATATTTCTTATTTAACATATGAAGATAGCTTACAATGCCAAAAAAAAACCCTTTGCTTGAAAGCAAAGATCATATTTATAAATTTAGCTTGCAGCTCTAGTCCTTCCAACTTTCCAACTCTTTAACTACCTTAAATTCTTCAACTACCTCGAACCAACCCTTTACAACTTTTGTCTTTGTCCTCATGTTGAATACTCAACCTTATCATGAGTATAATGTTCAATCCAAATACTCAATAATTACAATTTGTGTTCCCTCAAAGTGAGGCTTATCAATGAACAATGTTTTAACTCTTTGTGCACCATGTTGAGCACAACTCGTATGACTTGAAAAATAGCGTTTGCTTGCTTGCTTGTAATATATAGTGTATGAGACCACATTGACCCGTGCATTGCTTTGCTCCATAGCTTGGAATTGCTTCGGGCATTATATTTTTCCTTGATTAGTTTTGGAGATTTTCACTCTAATAACATTTCTATGCTCCAATTATTTATTCTACCTTTTTAATCTCACGTCTTTGATTAGTTTTGGGGATTTTCTCAATCTATAGAAAATCTAATTATTAAATTTAATTGGATCTAAGTGTAGTATTCACAAATTTAATTCATTTTTCTCTTTAACTGATGGTTTTCAAGAAATGAAGAGAATTGAATGTAAATGACAAAAAGAACATAGAAGGCATTCATCTTTGCATTATATGTGTGAATTTGCATTCATCAATCTCTTGTTTATAAACCATAACAATGTGATTATGATCCTTTTAGAGTAATAAAGTGTTTGACAATTTAAAACATCATTGATTAATTAAATAATCATGTCATCAGTTTAATAACATGATCAATGATGGATTCAAACCAATTAAGTGACATAATCAATTAATTTTGGTATAATTGTACGTGAACGCATTTCCAAATTCAAATTTCACCCAACATCTTCCAAGCATCAGATAATGGTTCCAAACAAAATTTTTTGCCTACGCAATGCAATAGAATGAATCTACAATAATGAAATATTGAATTAGGCATACAAGATCAATGTTATCACATGATAAGAGCCTTAAACAAACGAAAAAGAAGCCACCACTTCTACGAAACATTGCATCATCTCAAATCTTGGTCATTTATGAATTTGTTTACATGATGGGGTTTCTTGGAAGACAAGAGGACCAACACAATGGGATAAGATGTTGAATGGAGCTCTACGAAGCTCAAGAGATCCTCCATAGTTGCAATGAACAAAAAAATCCATTATCTGCTATCAAGAACCCCTCTACATGTTTTACCAATCAATTTCAAGCCTACATAAACAATAGATGAGCAATGAGAACTTTCCCAAACTCATTTTCAACACTCTCCTTTCACACAATCCATATAAATAAGTGTATGACGTGTTGGTGTGGCTTGGAGACCAACCAAACAATATGGAATTGTTTTGTTATGAAAGGAATTTAACCCAAGTTGTCTTGAAGTGATCGAACAATGCAACAAGACATCAAGATGAAATTTGACAAGAAGAGAGTTGTCTAGAGACCAACAAAGCGATGTGCATTAGCTTGGGAGAAATAATGAACCTGCTTGCAAGCAAAAACACCTTCTAAAAGCTTATAACTTGTTAAAGAAGCCTGCAAACAAATGAAGCACTCACCCATAATGAACACATGGTAATTAAGCATGTATATTGTAAATGAAAAGCCACAAGGAAAAATAGTGATGAACCAAGGTAATAAGAGGCAGATGTAAATAGTAAATCATTGATCTTGATGGTAGGGTGTTGACAGTGGGACACTTCCCAAATGTTGATAGGGGAAATGTTCCATTGTCAACATCACGGGTTCAATATGAGGAGAAGACCCAATTAGACTTCCCACCATTTGGAATGGGGAACCCATGATGTTGACAACATGACATTTCCCTCTATCAACACCTAGCCACCAATTCATCGAGGTTGAGAGATTTCTTACATTGTTAGGTGAGCAATTTTTCCTATAGTGATCAATTCATTGGGTTAAGGCAACATCTTACCTTCATAATTAGTTAATTTATCCTTTAGTGACAATTCAATGAGTTTAAAAGGCCTACTTACCCTCCATGTGAGTGATTCATCTTTCAGTGGGAAATTTCTCACTAATACAACAAAAAATAATCACCCTCTAGGTGAGTAATTTATCTTTTAATGGGAAGTTTTCCATTGATACAACCAAATCTAATTACCAAATCATCATAGCATCCACAAAATTCACTATGGTTGGGCTCAAAATGTTGATTCATTGGGTTTAATAGCGTTCTTGCCTATGAGGTGAGCTTTTCACTTGCTGGAAGACCATCAAACTTGTTGAATAATGCATAACATCGAGTTATGAGATTATTATTTCATGATCCAGGGAGATCTCCACATAAGGAATCATTACTTTTCACACCATGGAGAAGATCATTAAAATGTTAATTAATGATAGGTGGCAAAGAATAATTAATACTCATGAATTATTTATTTAAAATATAAAAATGATTAATACTTTAAGTGAGTGAGAAACTCATGTATTATTCATGTAAATTGGAAAAATGATTAATGCTTGAAGTGAGTTTGAGAATCTCACGTATTATTCATTTAATTGTAAAAATGAGAAATTAGTGTGAGAATCCAACTCACAAATTTGTTTCCTAATTTTAAGGGTAAATTAGTTTCCTAGTATCAAGGACGAAGTTGGGAGTCTCATGAATTGGTTTTGACTCTTCCTCATTTTATTACAAGTGGTTTCCTATTCTCAAGGAGGAAGTTAAGGGTCTCATGAGTTGGTTGAGATGTTTTCTCATTTTTTGTCCTTGAGTAGTTATTAGATCCTAAATTTGTGTATCTTGTCTTCTTGAGTTATGGAGTTAAGGAAAACTATATAAACTCCTTATGAAAACTCTAGGTTTCATCTTTAGATGAATACTTTAGGGATAACCCCTTGGTGGAGAGAGAGCTCAAATGTATTCCTTCTAGTGTCTAAAGAAATGTCACTTATGTGAGAGCCTCAAGTAAGAGAAGCTTGCTCTGGGTTTCATCCCTGTAAGGAGCATGTGACACATTTTGTGAGAAGGTTTCAGCCCTTTGGGAAGGATAATAAAGTGATTTGTATTACAAGAGGATCCAGAGATGTAGCCAGGATTTTCTGGTGAACTCCGTTAACAATTCGGTGATCTCTTGTCTCATGATTTATTATGCATGTTTTTATTTCCGCAATTGTCTTTATTAAATGAATTAAGTAATGGATTATGAGACTAACAACACACTCACCAAGTTAATATTCAATTTGGATTCAAGCCTTCATAAGTACTTCTTTTCACCTTTGATGCAATCAAGTTCAATAGATCAACAATTGTAAATCTGACCTTAGTTAAGTGGCCTAGAACCAAATCAAGTTTGGTATCAATGTCACCCCAGTTTCAGATCAGTTCAAGTGTTGAGTCACCAAGATAATTTGGCTTCAATCAAAGCTCCATTGGCCTCATTATTTTCTAGGAGAAGCATGACACTATCTAGAAGGAATAACTTTCATGAACAATCTTCAAACAAACCTAATCACCAAGGAACCCAAGGAGAAAATCATTAACAAAACAATTCCCTACAATTAAAAAATAGCTTGTTGGCCTTTTAGTTCCAGAAACACGTAACTCCCACATATGACCTTGAAAATCCATCTAATTTAAAAAGCGGTGTAGAAGACACCAATATATTTCCAATGCCTAGTCAGATGGCATAATTCATCATTCCCTTGGTACCTTTCATTAAACATGTAGTGGAAAATAAATAATTGATGAGAAACATTTTTAAGAGCATTTTAATACTATTGAGGATTGGAATCAATTTCCATTAGTTCCATTGTTATCAGTGACTCTAAAAGTTTTGACCCGGGTTCTTCTAGAGTTTTAATACTTCATTTGGTCGAACCATGAAATTACATGAAAATGGGCCCGACAAGGCAAAGTTTGGTACTCGTACAGAATGTTTATTTATTGGTTTTGATGATTCAATGTTGGAATGTTGTCATTTTCATATTTTATTTGATTCACATTAGAAACCATGCTCCAAATCATTGAAAAAGTATCATTGAAGTTGTGTTATCTACTCGGACACTAGCTACCACATATAAGAATGCCATTAAAAAAATTAATTAGATGTTGACAGTCAGGGAAATTCCCTCCTGCAATAGGGGACAACTACCTGATCACAAGCCCCAATTAGGCACATTTTCGTTTGGGATGGTAGTTTCCAACCAATTTTGAGGGCTCAATTTGACACTCAAGATGTTTTCTCTTTTTTTTTAAAGAGAATTTAATGTTTTTATACTTTGATCTATCGTAACCTATGTTTATAAAAAAAGAAAATGAAACTAATATACTATTCCTATCTCAAAAATGAAAGCAAGACTAAAAGTGTGTAGATAAGGAAGATAGATTCTCAAGAATTAGAAAGAATTCATCACCTCAGGAATGTTTTAAATACACTAATGATTGCTACTAAAAATATATGTCAATCATTACATCTACACTTCACTTATAACCAAAGAGATAATCAGAAATTTTGGAAAACATAGAGCTATGAGACAATAGTCTAATAAACCATATTCCAAAACTATATCATTCCATTAACAACTTGCAAGAAATTGATTGGTTGAAATGTAAATATCTATTGGCTGCTGACAGGGAACATATACCAAGCATAAGAAATAAAAATAAATGAATGATAAGCATTCAATAAAGAATTCTCAAATATTCATCATTTGTTAAAATTCACTCAACAATTTCCACAAGTCATAAAAATAATCATTGATGGAAATGAATATTCTTCTGCTCAATATTTAGTTAATAAGCATAATGTAATATCCACAAAAGCAATTTTATGATGAATAAATGAATAAGGATTGATTAACATTTAACAAAAATGCAAATGCTAACAACTATACTTCATTCAACACACATGCTATGTTAACAAACTAGATTTTTTTTAGAAATTCGATTTAACCTTGATAAAAATAATAAATTCAATCTAAGTTTTTTGAAAAATCCAAGAGAAATCAAATACAATAGAAGATTTTTTGAATAAAATACCAAATTCACTTTCATACACTAGTCCCTTGTCCAAAAAGAACTCAAAAGTATGAGGCAAGATAAATCTGTCTTCTAGCTATTCAAAATTCCTCCCTTTAATCTTTGCATTCCTGGCTATCTCTAATACTTGAATGTATCAAATAACTAATCTAATATTGATCCTTTTATTTATTACAAAATATATTCTTTCCTAATATCCTTGATTTGAACCTTGAGCAAAATCTTCAAACACGATCTTTAACGATGTCATATTCTTGTTCTCGCTGCTACAAAACGGTTACGTTGACATCTAGGTTGACATGCACGCTGACCAAGGGTTTTTGGATAGAATATACTAGAACAGAGAGAAACACACCATCTTATGTAAAGAAGGATGACAACCCATGTATCCAATTCTTCCACAATTGTCTGCATATGTAACAACAAATGAGCGATTACAAAAATCTAGTTGTTTTGGTATACACGGATAAAAAAACCAATTTTTATTTGCTAAATTTAGGAAATCAAAATGAAACAGTTGTTACCTTATGATATTAAACATCATCAGTATGAGAGATACTTCGCTAGAATGGAGGTGTGTGTGTCACAAAAATTAACAGAACTTGAGGTAAAAGTAGATTTGGGTATAGATATAACCATATGCTAGAAGTACTTTGACACAAATGTTAAATTTACGAGTTGAATTCAATCCTTTGGTCTGTTGTTCGACCTCTTTATTATTGTTTCTCTTCTTGTTTTGGATGGCCTCTCACATCTTAGTTAGATATTTAAGCAAGTAGTAAGGCATATTTATTAGATTTTCTCCTTTAAGATGCAATAAAATTCTAATACGGTAAAGGAAAATCAAGCTAAAACGTCCCTCACAGGTTATGTATTTCTGAATTAGAAAAGCTAGGTCTTTCCATGGATCATTCAACCAAACCCTGGGTACCCTTTCATCCTAGTTAGGTTTTTTTCTATTTCTTATGAGGAATGGAGTCCAAGATATCAAGTCAATGGCTTTGTTCTTAAACCACTTCTCACCTGTTTGAGGAAGCCCTAACATCTAAGACAAACAATTTTCAGAAATATGGATGGTCAAGTTGTCTACCTGTGCACATTCATCATCGAAGGTCTGAGCAAATTCTTTGGTCATGTCTTTTATATGCCCAATGAACTTTTCAAAGAATTGCCTCGAACCTGTCTTCTCCAATATCACCATACACTCATGGTGAATGTTGATTAATTATGCTCCATAATGCTCAAATCAGACTGCCATTCTTCAATGTAATATTTTCTGGTACTTGACTTAATATTCTATTTACTCTGTATCAGTTCTTCCTTTCTTATGTTTCACAATTTGGGTTATTTCGTCTCACAGAGACTTGTTTATCTCGGGAGTATCTACTTATGATTGCAATCATTGATTCGATGGTGTAATCAACAAGGTGGTGAGGTATGAGCTCGGGTTTAGCCAAGTGTACTCAACATTTTATGGGAAGGTGACGAATAATTTCGACTTAAGGCCAAAAAATGAGTTATTGGTGGAGGTGAAAGGTGTTGAGTGTTTGTAATGGATAGGGTAATTATGTAAGATGTAGGAAGGATAATGATAGGAAATGAATCATAGCAATGATATATACCATAATAACTAACTATTAACACTTTGATGTCTAATTTAACAAACAAAAATACTAACTCTGCATCAAATGTTAACTTTAGTACTGAAATTGTCCCTTTGCAATCAGTCTTTGATCTTCAAAGAATTTTGATGGTTCAAAACTTCATGTAAACATTGAATAGCTTCTTCAAAGCCCTATCATGAAAACAAGACCTTGTGAGGTAAGGGAAAATAATGAAGAGAAATTAATTTCAAATCAAAGCAATGATTTTATAAGTAATTACAAGATTCAATCGAATCTTGTAATCACTAATATCAACAACTTTTATTAAACTAACATCTATTAGTTTTATTATGAATTAACTAAAAAGAATGGGATCAATACATAGTTTCACTAATTTACTTTATTTTTGATACTAAAGACTTTATTTTTATTTATATCCTTTTGGATTTTTTAAAAGATAATAGAGAACTTTGAATTTCAAGAACCATCTTATGATAACGTTAGAATTTTGAAAGACTCCATCATTTTATTAAGGAAATTGAATAATGGAGGGAGGTTGTTGTAATAGTCACAACACTAGAATACTTCATAATTCAAATGAGAGATCATTTGTGATGAGAAAATGCTATAATAGTGATGATCAAACCCTGGGGGATAGGTCAATCTGTTGGTGCCACTATTGCCAAGACATTGTGGATAATATGACACAAAGTGTAGGTCCTTGTTTCGATTCCCATGAGGTCAGACACACTGAGTCTATGCCACTTTCTTTACACTGGGTACCATCCTTGAGTTGTGGGGAATTGTATTGGAGTTTCCTAAGGAATTATTTAAAAAAACAAATAGTGATGATAAAAAATGTAACAATCTCATAATGATTGTTATCAAAATATGCTCAAATTTACCCCTTCTTTTACCATCCTTGTTATGATCATAACCATAACCCTTAGGGATAGATAAGAAATTATCTCAAGAATTAATTTGTGTAATTCCCGTGCACAATCCAACCAACATCATGTAGTCTATTGTTAATAACAATCATTCTTACATCACTAATGGGATGTCACAAGTATTTAACATCATATTCAAGAATAGGGGAAAGAAATTGATAATCTCAACTGCATAGTGCTCGCATGCATTAGTTGTGTTTATGATGGTCTCTCATGGTATACTAAAGTGTTTTGGTATTTTCACATCCATATGAAAAAAAAACACCATTAATTGCTTTAGTGTCCTTCATCCTTTGTCGATATATCTCTACTAGGTGCTTTGATTTGGGAAGCACCCACACACTCAACAAGAACAACAATTCATGGTCAAATAAACCTATTCTTATGCCCCTTCACTGCATGGATTTCCTTATTTCTAATTTTCCTTATTCTTGTCTTACCTCTTGTTACTAGTTGTTGCAAATGCACAAGTCTCACATGAGTGAATAACAACTTGTGTAAAAAATAGTTGAGGAAAAGTTCTTGATTACAATGCATGTCTATATACATTTTGAATGCCATGCATTAAAGTCTTGATCATAAGATTTAAGTTATTCATGCACACAATAAACATGTCATTGATACATATCATTTAAAGCTCTTTCATAGATAAGCGAAGGAACACATTCAACATAGTTACCGACTTGACGAGAATTGTGACCTCAAAACAAGAACTCTGGCCTAAAAAACCCATATTATTTTGTCAAAAACACCAAAATCAACCCCCATTTCAAAAGTGGTGCTACCAGTAGCACCCTTTTTTTGCAGGGTAGTTACAATTGTGACTTGTTTGAAATCGTAGCCCTGACAACCGATACCAAACCTTAAAATTGGCCCTCAAATCAAAAATTGAGGTTATTAGTGGCACCAATTTTATTTTTGGAGTAAAATTAATGACTTAATTGAAGTTGTGACCTTGACAACTAGCACCCTGGTAAAAAATTACTTAAAATCCACCTATAAGTTCAACTTGAAAATTTATTTATTAATTAATTTTTTTTAATAATTTACGTTAAAAATAACTAAATTCAAAACAAAAAATTCTTTCAACAATTTGTTTTTAAGAAAAAAAACAAAACCAAACCAACCTTTTCATTCAAAACAAATTTACACATCACAACTTTAAAAAAAAAACCCAAAAAAAACCTAGAAAATGAGAATAAGGTAAGAAAAGCCAAAAACATGAAATTTATTTAAATAAA
>JASDQU010241363.1:77088-95750 GCA_032191745.1 Picea mariana
AATATTATACATTTATATTAATATATTACATACTATGTTTTATACATAATTTACATATTATGTTAATACATATATGATTGTTAATATCGATAAGACTAAAGTCGTGATTATTAAATCCAATAAGATCACTTATGATACCTTCGTATATGACAACAACAACTTGGAGGAAGTGACTTCATACAAATATCTTGGAATTGATATTCACCACAAGCTCAATTGGAATTATAGCATTGAGAAAAGGATTATAGAGGGATGGAAAGCTTATTATGGGCTTGAAAACAATTGTAAATCAGTTAATCTTTGGAGTTGGGATAATGATAAACTCCTCTTTGAGACTCTTGTTACACGTGTTATTCTTTATGGATGTGAAGTCTGGTAGTGTAGTATCTCTCATGAATCCTAGAGAAAGATAGAGGAAATACAAAACAATTTTATAACCTGTAATCTCAAAATTAAAGGAAATACGCCCTATCCCATCCTCCTCTTAGAAAAAAGCCTCTCCCCCATTGAGAGCATGGCTATGACTAGATACCTAATGTATNAACATGGAAGACAAGAGGCTTCCTAAAATTTCTTCAAAATCGAGTCATAACCACCATCGACTCAAGCGAGGATGGCATAAAGATGCTCGGTCTTGGATAAACTATTGGGGAATCTTGGAAGACACCATTTTGTAGAATAAAATACTATTAAAAAAATCATCAAATCAAAATTTAAGGAGAAAATGTGGTGTGATAAAGAGTCAGAGGAAAAAACAAAATTAAGGTATTATGAGGATGTAATCAACCATAATCTAGAAGATCAAAATTATCTATCTATTTTTCCAAGTGTAAAGAAAAAAATAAGCATTGCTAAGATAAGAACAAATTCTCACAAGCTCCACACTGAAATTGGGCGTTGGTAAATTCTTAAAACACCATATGATGAAAGAGTGTGTCACCTTTGTGACACTAAGAAGGTTGAAGATGAAAATCACTTTCTCTTAGATTGTCCATCTTATACCCATATTAGATCTAATTTTCATAATATTTGTCACACTACCAACCTTCCTAACCTCTTAACTCAACAAAAGTATGGTGATCTTGGAAAGCTTCTCTTAATGTTTTTCGAGCACAGAAACAAAATGCTAAGGAATCACAAGTAATCACTTACCCTCTTAAGGTCTGATAGACCAATTCGATCTTAGTGGACGTTAATCATCATCATCATCATATATATTAATTATTATACATACATAATATTCTATATATATTATTATATATTGCATCATCATATATTATATATTATATTAATATATAATATGTGCATATATATATATATATATATATGATTAAGTAATATAGAATAAGATGTATGTATAATAATTGATAGATATAACATAATATGTAAAACATGTTTCATATATATATATAATTTGAGTGGATTTAATGGTTAAGAACATGTACTTCCTTCTTGGAAATCACATGATCAAATTCAAAGGGGGTAAGGTATGTATACCTTCGTAGTTTTTAGCAGTCAAATAGATGTGTGAAGAGGATCCCTTGTCCCATAAACAAAGGGGTCTTATACACCAATTTGGTGTATGGCTTGACTGTGACCTTAAAAATAGATTATTATTATTATTATTATTATTATTGTTTATAAATTTATAACATTAAGTTATGTATACCCTGATTTGGATGATAGATGGCAGAGAGACGAGACCTCTCGGACCCATGGGTTCCATGAGGAGACCTGACGCAAATCCCCAAGCACCACACAGATGCACCCAACCCCCACCTTATGTAGAGCTTTAATATGGCATGGAGGGATTTAATTCGAATCAGGTTGGCAGTCATAAACGGTTTAAGCTCGAGTAAATATGACTATATGTAAGTAGATTCGACTGCGCAGTACAGGATACCTCACTGGATAGTTATGCTTGGTCATACTGGAACTGCAATTGTAACATCCCCTGCCACCACTAGGCCGGATGACGCTACCCAAACACCCTTAACATTACCTTGACTGCTCTGATACCAAAATGTAACATCCTCATCCACCACCAGGCTGGATGATGCTACCCAAACACCCTTAACTTTACCTTGACTGCTCTAATACCAAATCTGTAACGTCCCCGACCAACAACACCACTGTCGGGAACGCTACTGCGGAATCGTGTATATATATATATATAACATGCATTTTAATGAATTTAAAATAGTAATTAACACAAAATTACTGCTACCATATAGATTCAAATGGAATTGACAGTAAGCCCACATGCAACGGAACACATGATACATTTCAAGTAACACGACATGCATAACATGCATAATTAAGCACAGAATCATACTTATCTTTTAGTTGGAGTAAAACCACCAACTACGTGCAGACCTTCCACAAACCTCCCAGCCTTCGACCACACTGCTCATCACTCTCGGCAGTGGGTCACCCATGAGCTGGGACTAAACTCCACCGGGCAAGGGATTCCTAGGCCCAACAAAGTCAATAGGAAATTCACATAGTTTATGAGGAAGGATTCTCTCCTAGGATCCACTTACGCCCACTGCTCACAAACTCTCATTCCCCACATGCCTGTCCCACCCCAAGAGTATGCACCTTCACTTTCACACATTCCATTGGCTGCTCCACCTCCCTTTCCTTGGGCTTCAACAACAGGCCGAACTGAAATTCTTAGATCTCTATAGTAGCTATGGGACCCCTTCTAGGAGAACTCACTTCCTCGACACACTCTCTCACCTGGAGAGAGTTTCCCACAGTCCTGACAACCTGCCTCTTCAACCATGGGCCTGACAACCCGCTCCTTCAACCAATCTTCGACTCAGTTCCAGCAAGGTGAGGACAACAACAATGGCTCAGGAAACAGAAGGAAAAAACCCAAAAATGGTTAATGTACAAACCTAGTTTTGCAAGTGTGGACAGACTGGGTTCAAGGATAACACAGATCTGTCCCCCCCCNATATGTGTGTGGGTATGCAGAGGTCGATCGTAGAGGCCAAAATAGGGTTAGACGGTGGATGGGGAATAGCAAGCGAACCCCCAACACGGTTTGACTCTTGGGTTTTAACTACATGTGCCCAGGTCGACACCTGTCTTCCTAGAGCTGCATGCACTCCACTTAGCATACATTCCTTTTCTCGGGGACTTAGGAAAACACTCAACATGTCCACCTTAGCCTTCAGGAATTAATAATGAAATATTATTCCTTTAGAGGTAAGCCTCCTAGCCTAGCCCCTATGCCCAAATACTTACCCCCCTTCCCTTACCCTACCTAGTGGAGCTTAGTCCCCCATACTCTTTCTTCGTGGCCAGTCTACATGCAGCGATGTTTATATTTTATTAATGATCTCATAATTACATATACAAAATCAGGCTCATTGCCTTAACCACCTAGGCTCTTCGACCTAATAAACATATGAGTCTTTAGCTTATAAACACTTGGCTCACAAGCCTATAAACATGATTACAATTCAACAATATAATTGGGGCTCGTCCTTGGGGATATTACAGCAATGAAGTTGACGAGCGATCGTAGCCACCACCCTATCAGTCTTAATTATGAGGAATAAGGTAAGACGCCCAAAAATTCAATGTGTCATAATGACATAGGTATGAGCATTCGAGGAAGGAGAAAGATGAAGAAAGAAGATGGATGAAGGAGACATTCGACTTTGTTGGTTCTTCAACTTTGTGGCTCCAACATTCAACGCAGTGCGAAGATAACCTGGGGGTGCATAACTAGCTCTAGTCCTCGCTATCATTGGAAAACAAGTGCAAGGTAAGGGCATAGGTTAGGTATAATGGGTATGTCTCGAGCGACAGGTCGAGGAAGAGCCCAATGAAATCGGCTTCTGATCTCTCAGGCTCATCATGAGGCGGTCACAACTGCTAAGAACTATTCCACCTACATCACTCCATAGGCCCAAGTCACCATAGACAGTGTTGAAGTTGATGTTCGCAAGGAAAGGAGTAGGACTCGTGATGTTGAAATTGATGTTGAACTAATGTCGTGGATCCTGGACACATGTTCCACTCATGCACGGAAAACAAAATATTTTTGTACCATAGACCTATATTGGCACATCAAAACTCTTCTCAGCAAATCCATAACAAAAAGGGTAGCTACCCACAATGAGCTTGCCATGCAACTAGAATATATACAGTTACAAAACCAGGCGCTTGACAAGAAAATAACTATCATGGCAGCCAAGACCGAAATCAACTTCAACACTCTCAATGAGGATACCCTCCAGGTTCCTCGAGATGATATTCCCTCTTTCATGTAATTTGTAATTCTTTGCTTTCTAATTGCTAATAGTCTGTATAGTTATAACAACCAGGATGATAATCCCCAGACAATAGATAGAACCATAATCAACAGTGAGGATAAGTTCTTTTACAGTTTTTGTATAAATGACAACAATTTGTTTTTTGATATATTTTGAGCAGTCAGCCCGAAAATAAAATTGTTTTGTTGTTGGATCGTTTCCCAAGCGACGGGCCAACAACAGAACCCCTGTAAATTTATATTAATATAGAATAGTTAGCTTAAAAAAACACATTAAGTTATATATATAGTGATATGTGTGTGTGTGTGTGTATAATTTTATTTTTTATAAATTTCATGTTTTTTTTTTAACTTTTATTCTATTTTTTGTTTTTTGTTTTTCTTTTTAAAGTTGTATTTTGCAAAAAAAACATTGAACGAAAGGGTGTCTTTTTTTTTATTTGTTTCCTTTCCTTAAAAAAATTGTTGGATTTAAATTTTTCATTTGAAATTATTTAATTTTTAACGTAAATTATTAAAAAAAATTAATTAATAAATTTTTAAGTTGGATATGAGTGGATTTCAAGCATATTCTTTTATCAGAGTGTTGGTTTTCAAGGCCACAACATCAATTGAGTCGTTATTTCGACTCCAAAAATAAAATTGGTGTTAATGGTAGCATCACTTGTTGATTTGACGGTGAATTTTAAGGTTTGGTATCAGTTGTCAAGGTTGTGATTTCAAACAAGTCACAATTTTAGCCACCTTGCGAAAAAATGGCGCTACTAGTAGCAACAAAGTTACCGACTTAATGAGAACTATGACCTCAAAACAAGAACTTTAGCCCTTAAAACCCATGTTTTTGCATAAAAAACATGAAAAACAACCATGTTGAGATCAATTCATGCTTTTGAAATTTCCTTTCCCTTTCTAGTCTCCCAACTTCCTTTTTCCATTTATTTTCCCTCTTCTATACCTACCCTTGTTCCCCTTTTTATTTTTCCCTTCTTCTATCCCTTTCTAGTTACCATACTTAGTCGTATTTCAAAAATCGACGAGTTCGCAGGTTGACGGGTTTTCATTTCCATTTGCATTCCTATGTCATGAGTCTAATTGACCGCCTTGTCATAATATACCTAACCATTTTTGCAAATTCGCGGGTTCACGGATTCAAGCCTTCATATTCCAAGTTCCGCAATCTTCACTTGTTACTGGACGAATCGGTAAGTGCTAACACAAACTAATCTCCCTAACTTCAACAAGAAATTAGAAAAAAACATGACAGAATACAAACTTTTCCTTAGGTTTCCATTGTAATGTATACTAGCTTAATGAGGGATAAACGACATACCATTTAAACATTGTTTGATCCTTTCTAGCGTCTTCCTTGATCCATCTCAAGGCTTGTGGGATGTTTAACCTGTTGAGAGACACAAACCAACAAAGCGAAAACAACGATATATATTATAATGGAACCTATGCATAAAATCAAGGAGTTATGCAATAAAAATAGAGACACTTTTATAGGAAAGCAATGTATTACTGTATTATATTGATGAAATTGGAGAATACAACATGTGCCTTGATGTTGCAAGGTCCCTTCTGATGACCCTTTGCCTCAACACACACACATTTCTTGCTCCAATGCTTTTGATTAAGACCACACACAACCTGACTTGGAAAGCTAAAGCAAAGCTATCACAAGCACAATCTTCAGCAAATTCTTCACACATAAGCTAGACTAACTTTCCTCATGAGAGATCTCTCCTTATATAGAGTGAAGGGGAAGGGATGAAGGGATTAGGATGATCCCACTAAATCAGAAAAGAGGGTGAGATCCAAACTGATCATAGGCCACCTCATCCTTTCGAAGATTCTATTCTAGAACCTTCGAGAAATTTCTCGTTTTTCCTTTGTACAAATACCGTCGCACCCTTAATACTGAGCAATCTGCGACAATTTCGTAGGCCACTATGGCACAACCTGTGTCAGTCCTAGATCGTCGCACCCTTAACACTGATCAAGGTGTGACGATCCTTCTTTGCAAGGTTTTGCGCTAAGGAAAAGACAATTCCATCTCTCTAGGAAAGTTTTATTTCTTCAACATTCTTCAGGGAATAGGGAAAATTATCTTTCTTCTAATGGGAGATACACATACTATCAGTGGTCATGAGGGTGACGAAAATAATTTGTAGAAGAATGCCCCCCAAAGTATGAAGTTGAAAAAGAATGATAGTTGAAATACTTTGTAGAGTATGTGTGTCGAGAACAAGGACCACGTCGGTCAGAATCCTATCAACAAACAAACATTAGCATAATAATACACCATTACTGAGGTAGGCATTCCCATACTCAGAACACAAGTGACCATACGCATAAGTGTCAAGTGAATCATGGCCACCAATCATACACCATGGATCCATATCATTATGATTCAACATAGCAATAAAAACATTGTGGATCTATGCTATAAAGACTCAAATTTGAACATAGCCACAAGACTACACAATGGATCTATGTGTCAATACAGACTCATGAATACTCCATCGCAACCTGGATCCATGTCAAAGTATCCAGGGTCTTCATTTCCATCGACCCAAAGTACGAATCTATCCATGCGATTACAGATGTTGAAGTCGAACATGGTAGAAACCACTTGATTACCAATCATTAATGAATATCGTTAACAAGTTTGAGGGAAATCATCATTAATGTCAATGACTCCCAAGGTACTCTAGTACAATCCAAAAAATGTGAATTAATGAGTTGAAGTCAAACACTCGATGGAATCTTTCGATTAGGGGCCAATGATGTAAACCCACTATCGAAAACGAGGAAACCTGCCATTAAGGCATGCATGATCCAAGGTACTAATTAATTTCTAAGTCTACTTCCTGGATAATGAGTTGAAGTCAAAAGGAAAAGACTCATCACAAGAGGGCCTTAATATATCCCCCATAAATGACACGAAACATGTAACAGATTTGAAGTATATCATAGCATAAAGTGATTCAGGAATGACTCAGGGAAGGCTGACATGGTAAGAGTTTGAGGACTACAGATGGTCGACTCGGTAGAAGGCTTGTTTCAGTTGAACTTCTCTTGAACATATAAATGACACGACAATTGTCTTGGCAACATTGACTCAAAGCGGACCAATGTATAGACTTGCGGATGATCAAATGAGAGACAAATGGATTTCCCAACCCAGATACAACAATGAAAAGGGATGTCATGTTCAAGAGCGACTTACTGCCACTAACAATGATACAGATATACATTTCTTTCCCAATTTCCCCCACCATTTCTAGCGAGTACCTCTTTATTTTTACAGAAGCTTGAGGAGGATAGTATATGCTTGAACTATAAGCTCATCCTTTGGATGAGTCCCTCGGAGTATTTTTAACGAACCCTAGGAAGGAGTGGTTCGGTCCCATATGAGCCTTTCGATGTATGTTTTACGAGTCCAAAGAAAGTAAACCCAATGGTTTTTCATATTTAGAGAGTCTAAAAAAGAGATCATCTACCGCTCAACAGACGTTTTATTCAAATACTTTAACGAGCGTGAAAATAACAAGATCGCTCAACAATCTTTTCATGTTTAGGGAGTTTGAAACGAGATTAAAAGGGACTCCAGGGGTTCCTTTTTCGTATAACCTTAACGAGTCTGAAAAAGTGATAAAATTTTACTCGATTATATTCTCATATATTTACGAGCATGAGAAAGAACAAAGACTACGCTCAACGTTTTTTACTGAAAAAACTTAAAAGAATATTTACATCAAATCGTTTCTAAAAAACACATAAAAAACGATAAAATGTTTGATCCATGACAAAATATCCAGTTGCCCGACCTATATCCTGTAGCACATACACTTTGAAACATTCATTAGGGTAAACATTGATATAAATAGGTGAAAAATAACTTGATACTAGTCAAACTGTGGTAAAAATATGTTTAAATAGGTCAAAATCTAAATCATTTTTACCATTTCATTGTAATTCACCAAAAATAGTGTTAAACCCCCTTTTTTTAACCTGATTTTCAAACGACAATTGCAGCGTGATTTGTGGACGATTCTTTGATCCGACTCCATGAGGTTGGTGCATTCCCTCTCCGCTTTCTTTTCATAGCAAATTTGTTCAATTTTATAGTGGTTTTTGGTTGTATGGGCAATTTCTCAAAGGGGAAATGTGCCCTCAAATCGTCGCGGGCTCCTTCTATCGAGAACTACATCGAACATGATCGACACAGGAGTTAATGGAACTAAGTGCGACGATGTCGCATTTTATTCAACCCTCAGGCTGCGTTGAATGCAAATTAAAATGAAAAAATAAAAAATGAACCAGTAAAGTCATCAATGTTGGATTTTTAAGAAACTAACTCATGCTTAATTGTCCTTTTATAGATTTTCCATGGTTCACAATGTTGGAATGGAGGGAGAGGGAGCACGAAGAGGAAGATATCATTGCAAGGAATGACCCTAACACGGTTATGGTACTCCAAGAGTGTGGGTTGCTCAAATTCTTTAATGTGCAGGGCATGATGGCTCAATTAGCTTTATTAGAGCACTTGGTCTGTATGTGGGATGTAAATGAGCAAGTTTTCCATGTTGGGGTGCATACTCTCACTTTGGAGATCGAAGATATCTATTTTTTACCGGTTTGTCTCGTCGTGGGTGTTGAGTATCATTATCTGGACGCAGGGGAGGAGGCAAACCAATGGACCACAATGTTGCGCAATACTGCTCAGCTGACACGGAGAAATTTAGTGGGAAGATTCCCATTAAGAACGTCCTCGACTTATCTCTAAGGACAATACTCTTTACCATTACCTGTGTTGCAAGGAGTGCAACTCCACACTTGGCTTTGCAGAACCAAATTCAGTATTCCATTGAGTGCATGGCGCCTCGTGTATTCAAGTGGTGCGAGGGCCTCCTTAAGAACATGAAAAAATAGTTGACAAAGTGCAGGAATGGTCGATTAAAATAGTTTGAGTATGGATCAATTTTGGTGTATTTTTTCCTTGAAAGGGTCCCACTTTTGCGTCTTCAAAACGTGGATTGGAGTGTTCCTACTCCACGAGATCCTTCCATGAGGAGGTGGGTTGATCTGATGGCACATCATGGTGGTGTTCCAACAATCACATACAGGCCTACCTTCTTCCAATGGATGAGAGATCAACTCATTATGATTGAGGATTATGCCTATGTTAGGACCGACTTCTGTGGCGATCCATATTTAGCATTACCTGAGGGTGCACATTTGGGTGACATAGGTAAAAAATAATTCTCAATTATATATTGTTTTTAACATTTTTATTATAAATTTGTAATATTATGTATCTGAGACTAATCAAATGCTTTCAAATGCAAATGTGGCACCTATCAGACCTCCGGGTTCATCTTCGATCCAAAGACGTGGGTAGGCAGGTGCAGTGGTTGTTCGAGATCGAGCAATGGTCGAGGATCTCGAGGAGATCAAGCATAACCTTGAGGGATTGAATTTGGACATCTCTTATATTACCATAGATGAGATACCTCAGCGTTTCCAACGACACATTGTTGGTGTTTCAACAATTGTTGGTCGACTGCTCCGTCGCGTAGCACGGGTAGTAGTTTTCTATCATGAGCAGCATCCATGATTCATATATGTATATGAATCCATGTGATTTGATATTTTGATCTCGGGACACACCTTTTGTAACTTTTTGCGATATAATACAAAAACTTATGCCGACTTACTTATCTACATTTTCTTGTATTTGGATTTATAAATTGCGCAAATGTCTATCTAAAACATAATAGGCTAAAGCATATGTTAATGTATTTAGATATCTAGGAATGTGTTGATATTCAATGTAATCAAAACTCCTTTCCAATAGGTGAACTCTCAAATATACCCGAAATAGTGTAGGACTTATGATGGAATAGATGTTGCTTAATTGCAACAACACAAGTTTAGAATCGAGTCATACAATTAGATGATGGATGCCAAGTAAAATGGCATCAGTCAATAATTCAATGACCGCACTATATTCTGCAATGTTATTAGTTGCACAACCCAGGCAAATACCATGTAGACTTATCAACTCATATGTAGGTGCATAGATTTCCCATGCAGCAGACGCGAGATTTTGAGTATTGAGAATAGAACCATTAGCAAAGCGAATATAAGGTAGTGAGAACGTCAACATCTGGAAACCAAGAACACGGCAAGGTAAGCAGTTTGAGAGAAGAAATGAAAATGACAAAAATCGCACTAGAATACGATACATTAAAGTACAAAGCACTCATGTAGAACATTTTTAAGAATAGTACTTCTTTAGGTAAAGCCCATTTCTGGGTTCACCCAAAGGAATTCCATCATAATCAACCAACTCGTAAGCCCCTTTATCTAATACTTGTTTAACAATATAAGGACCATGCAACATGGGCTCGAATTTACCTGCCCCCAACAAGTCATGATCTTGGTCATAAAGGAGGACCAAATCGCCTTTAGAAAAAACATGAAGTTTAACATGTTTGTCGTACTTATCCTTAACGTGTTTCTTCTGGGTTTCTATTACTAATGCAACACCACGATGAGTCTCATATAATTGCATTAAATACAACATACGTTCTTCCTTGGCTGTGGTGTTGGGGAGAAGTTCGACGACTAGATTCAGAGACGGAATTTCACATTCAATCGACGAGATGACTTCGATACCATACACTAATTGGAAAGGCGTGAAACCCATAGCAGATTTAACTAACGTCTGATAGGCCAATAATTCCAAAAAAATCATTGTATGTCAACTTGACTTATGAATCCCTACCATCCATCGAAGCATAGTGGTCAAAACTTTATTCATCGCTTCAACTTGGCCATTGGCCTGCAAATAATAAGGGGTTGAGTTTTCATGTCGTAATCCCAACTTATTGGTTATCTCAGACATCATAAATTGCGAAAATGGGTGCCATGGTTGGTTATGATGGCTTGAGGTACACCAAATCTAGTGATGATATGATTGAATATGAAAATTGTTGCAGTTTTCCCGGTGTTATCGAATGTAGGCATCGCCTCAGCCCACTTAGTGAAATAATCCACAGTTACAATGATGTATCCATGCCCCCCGACCGAGTGAGGGTTACATGTCATGAATTCAATGGACCATTTAGAAAATAGACCAACAAAAACCACAGGATAGAGAGGAGCAGGATGAGATCAAATCTTATTATTGTAGGTTTGACAAGAATGGAATTTATGAACTGCGATAATGAAATCCTTGAAAAGTGAAGGCAAAAAATAACCAGCTCGTGGGATCTTTTGGGCAGTGGCATACCAAAACATATGACCGCCACATTCTCCAAAATGAAATTCATTTAGCGCTTTCTTGGCTTCATCATAGGTTAGACATTGTCAAAACATGAATTCAATACCATGACGATAAAGGGTATCACCAAGAATAATATATTGGCGGGCTTGATACCGAATATGACGAAGATCCACACGAGATACATCAGGCCGGAAATTTTAGGTTTGGAGATAAATTATGATGTCTCCATACCATATATCGTCTGAACTGATCAGAAAGAGAGATTCATCGGGAAAAGAATCTTCTACCACATTTTTTGTATAAACGGAGGGAAGGTCACATATTAACTCATCGAAGACCAAATATTTCTTTGTCTTGGCTTTTTCAAACTCCAAATCAAACTCCTAGAGAATCACAATCCATTTGGAGTTTTTTCCCCAGTATGGTTGCCAATTTTTTAACTGGACGAATCAATAAGTGCTGACACGAACTAATCTCCCTAACTTCAACAAGAAATTAGAACAAAACATGACAAAATACAAACTTTTCCTTAGGTTTCCATTGTAATCTATACTAGCTTAATGAGGGATAAATGACATACAATTTAAACGTTGTTTTATCCTTTCTAGCGTCATCCTTTCTCCATATAAGGGCTTGTGGGATGTTGAACCTCTTAAGAGACATAGACCAACAAAGAGAAAACAACGATATATATTCTAATGGAACCTGTGCATAAGATCAAGGAGTTATGCAATAAAAATAGAGACACTTTTATAGTAAAGAAATGTATTATTGTATTATAATGATGAAAGTGGAGAATGCAACATGTGCCTTGATGTTGCAAGGTCCTTTCCGATGGCCTTTAGTCTCAACACACACTCTTCTTGTTCCAATTCTTTTGATGAAGACCACACACGACCTGACTTGGAAAGCTAAAGCAAAGCTATCACAAGTACAATCTTCAGCAGAATTCTTCACACATAAGCTAGACTAACTTTTCTCATGAGAGATTCCTCCTTATATAGAGTGAAGGAGAAGGGATGAAGGGATTAGGATGATCCCACTAAATCAGAAAAGCGGGTGATATCCAAACCGATCAAATGCCACCTCATCCTTTAATAGATTCTATTCTAGAACCTTTGAGAAATTTCTCGTTTTTTCCTTTGTACAAATATCATCGCACCCTTAATACTAAGCAATATGCAACAATGTCGCAGGCCACTATGGGGCAACCTGCATTGATCATAGATCATCGCACCCTTAACAATGATCAAGGTGCGACGATCCTTCTTTACAAGTTTTTGCACTAAGGAAAAGACAATTCCATCTCTCTGGGAAAGTTTTATTTCTTCAACATTCTTCAGGGAATATGGAAAATGATATTTCTTCTAATAGGTGATACACATAATATCAGTGGTCATGAGGGTGACAAAAATAATGTGTAACACCACTTTACACCCAAAGCTATGTGATCTACATTATGACCGTCAGACTTGTCACGAGTACCAAGCCCCTAATTATTTCATTTCTCCTGCAAACAAGTCTAACCGGCCGCTTTGCAAATCTTAGCTTATTTTTTATCATTCATACTTAGTTTGACTAAGGAATATTTGCATACTTAGTTATCCTCAGACACGTAATTTTATTAATAAGGAAAAAGTGATTACAATCTCAAATTCATAATCCACTCCTTAACTTCACTTGAAGAAGGAGCTTGTTTATATAGCTTAACTCTAAACTAAAAACTAGGAGAACAACCAATCACATGAGTATGATAGGTGTCCTTTACATAGAATCTAGGTGTCCTTATCCTAACAAACTAGAATAAATTAATTTCTAAAAACATTTATACTAGAAAATACTTAAACTATAGAACGTTAGGATTATGAGGTTAACAAAAGACATGAACCCTGGGTCAATAAATCAGACGGTAAAGGAATGTAGTAACCAAAAACTATCCTATGGCTGATAAATCCTGACTCAGGGACATCTAAGCCGTCAAAATCACCCGGGGATCGCACCCGGCCTGAGCCACACCAACCCTTAACATGGCTGGATTTTTTGTCCCCACAGGTTTCGAACCGGTGACTTTAACATCACAGAGTGCCTTAACAACACAATCCATCATCGATTGTCCTACACCTCAGGGACCCCATGCCTCTGTTATTAGTGACATTCTCTTCTTAATATTTTTTCTACATAAATCCGGACCGTTGTGAGTAGACTTGAAGATCCTTTCAATTTAATGGCGGGTGTGGTTGGTTTGACCATTGACAAAGTACTTGGAAGGATTGGAAGAGGCATTAAGGAATTTTCCATCTCTCTGATCCTTCTTTTAACTTAGTATTTTCTGCTTCAAGACCACCAATAGAATCATCAAGAGCATCCTCGATTTCTCTTTGAATTTTAGAGAATTCGGACAACCGCATATCTTTCAGGTCAACCTCTAAGCGAGATTTTCCCTTCTTATTTTTCTAATCACCTCTTTCTACAATAAAAAACAATACTTTGGAAAATGAATGATTCCTCTTAACTAAAAATCTCATTTGTAGAAACTTCCAATAAAACATGTTGTTGAGTTACAATTTATGGTTGTTCCATTGTGGGGAATATTTTCTCAATATCCGCCTCCAGCTCCATGTCATCCAAGGAAAATCTTTGGATGTCATTTTCTATGAATTTTTCCTCTTCTTCTTGTATCAAATTTTTTGTTTTCTTTCTTACAGACATATTATGAGAATTCTCATTTTTCGTAGAGGGGGGATTCTTCTCTCCTCCACCGCTTGAACTACTGTTGGCAATATTTCTAACTGGGTGAGTTGTTGGAGTATTGCTCCGGGATGTGGTAGTTTTGGGAGTAACAACTGGAGACTGGGTGCTCCTTTCACTGGGATCCTTTCCTTTTTGCTTATAAAAATTGTTAGTACCGAGTATTGTTTCTAAGTCACCAACATTCTGTACAAGAGTTCTTTGGGTGTTATCTTCTTCTTCATTAAAGATAGTATGAATGAACGAGTTGTTGAATCCTACTGACAACATATGTTCCACAAAGATTTTGTTAGGATAAAACCCATTTGTTTTTTTAGCATACTTTAGATTTACATTGTTGAAGTGATTCACAAACTCATCAATTTTATTTATGTTTCTGAATATGAAATCTCCAATCTTCCATGACAAGGGGATGAATTGTTTTTTCCTTTTTTGTGTGGAAAATATGCAACCATAAATTGTATTGTTTTGCTACCTCTGTAGTGAATAATTTATCAAATACATGACACGGGAGAAAAGAAGGATTTTCTTTGGAACATAATATCCTTATGACACTGTGATACTCCATTTGTTCTATCGTTCCTCTTTCCTCTAGAAATTTGTTAGCCTATTCAGATATCCTTGAAGTACTCTCTCCCAACAACAACCTCTTGAAGACTGAAACAAAATCATTATAGACTTCATAAAAATATAAAAGGGGTCTTATGTCTCCATAATGCTTGATACTAGAAGGTAACCAGATATGTTTCACAATTCACCCTCTTACTTATGGTCAATTTTGGGAATTGACAACAATACACTATAGCGAATATCAGATATGATGCCATAATTTTTTTTTATCCTTTTTGTAGTGCGTTAATTGGGACAAGATTTTGATAGAATTCAATTTTCCCCAGTAAAAGATGGCTTGTTCTTTTACTGTAAAATATAAAATATAAAGAATCATGCAATAAATGGTAGCAGTTCTTTCCTAACCTGTCAACTTGGTAAACAACCAAGTGATTTCCCGAAAGGGGTTTTTGAAAGAGTCGACCTAAATCTTGGTTATGTCTTCTGGAATAGACGTAGGATTCTCCAAATATTCAAGCAAGAGGTCAAGGCCATTGTTATGTCTCTTCAAGAAATCTTTGTAGTCTTCTCCTTTGAAGGTAAGCGTCGGCTCTGGGAGATTCAACATCCTATGAAAGACTTGCGGTGAAAGGGAAACCAGAGAATGACCTTGGACTTGTATAATCCTCTGGCTCGGCACGTACTTCTCCACACACCATGAAACAAGCTCTTTACAGTCAAATACCTCAAGAACACATCCTGCGCGAGCAATTCCAGATGCCCAGATTATGTCTTTTTGTGCAGGAGGAGAGGAGTAATATGAATATGCTCTGGACCACTGAAATTTTTGGTCTTCACGACCAAAAATATTTAGAGTATCACCACAGAACTGTTTTCTAGCTTATGCTGCCATAGGTTGATGATAGTAGTCTTTCAGTTGGATAATAACTTGAAATGATTTTTTCGGAGAGTTGATAATAATATAACCTTTGGAAAATAGTGCTTTAATGCAATTTAATGAGAAATCTCCTCGATCCCTTTGCTATTAATGACTATCTTTTTGGATCCTGCATGATCAGTTATTAGCATTAAACCATACTTAATGCATATTGGGAAAAACACGAAGATGGCGGGGACGAACTAGAACAATTTTGAATATGGAGTTTTTCATGAACCCCCCAACCCGAGAACCCGTGAAGCCACAGTTATGAATGATAAAAAATAAGCTAAGATTTGCAAAGCGGTCAGTCAAACTTGTTTGCAAGAGAAATGAAATAATTAGGGGCTTGGTACTAACGACAAGTCTGACGGTCATAATGTAGATCACATACCTTTGGGTGTAAAGTGGTGTTACACATTATTTTTGTCACCCTCATGACCACTGATAGTATGTGATCACCTATTAGAAGAAATATCATTTTCCCTATTCCTTGAAGAATGTTGAAGAAATAAAACTTTCCCAGAGAGACGGAATTGTCTTTTCCTTAGTGCAAAAACTTGTAAAGAAGGATCGTCGCAACTTGATCATTGTTAAGGGTGCGATGATCTATGATCAATGTAGGTTGCCCCATAGTGGCCTGCGACATTGTCGCAGATTGCTTAGTATTAAGGGTGCGATGATATATGTGGTCCAATGGAATATTCTTTTGGTGGATGTTACGATATATGTGGTCCAATGGAATATAGGGTGCAACAAAGTATTTGGAGTTGATTCATAGTGATATATGTAGTCCAATGGAATATTCTTTTGGTGGATGTCGATACTTTATATTGTTCATTAATGACCACACTAGAATGACATGGGTATACTTTTTAAAGGCAAAGTCTGAAGCTTTTGAAAAGTTTGTAAATTTTAAACACATGGTTGAAAATGAAACTAGAGAAAAGGTTGCTTCTTTGAGAATTGATAATGGAGGTGAATTCACTTCAACTGAATTTAATGATTATTGTCAAAACAATGGAATTAAGAGGCAACTAACAAATTCCTATACTCCACAGCAGAATGGAGTTACTGAAAGGATGAACAGAACTCTCATGGGCATGGCAAGATCTATGATGCAGTTTAAAGGGTTGAGCACAAAATATTGGGTTGAAGCAAGCCATACTGTAGTTTATTTCAGAAATCGATCACCTACATCAACTTTAGATGGAAAAACACCTTATGAAGCTTTAATGTTGTTCAAAATCTTCTTGACAGGAAAACCCTTGGCAAATTAGTTTGATTCGGTCAAATTTCTTGGCAATAAAGGCTACATGCATGACAATTATTCCCCAATAATCTCTTACAATTCAATCTGTATGCCTAACCGTTCTATGCCAGTCGAGTGTGCATCTTCAAGAATTGTTCTTCTCCAGCGAAGAAAGCAACAATTGTGCCCTCCATCAAATTCGATCAGACCAAGCACCCTTCAGCAAAAAAAAAAATTCGCCCTCCAGCGAATTCGATCAGATTGTTTTCATTACAAGAAGAGTCCAGTGAATTCAACAAATGCATTTTGGTGTTGTTGGCAAGTACAAGTCAAAGTCTCTATATATGTTATAAAGAATATTTTAATAATGTATTCTTTAGGAAAACCTTTTGGAGTGATAACTAGTGGATTTTACAATAACAATGATTTGAGAAATTTTATTTAATGTTATTGAAGACTTTACCACTTTTAAAGAGGGGTGTTTCTTCTATTTGTAAAAGGCTATAAGTCTTGGAAAAGGGACAAATTTCAAATTTTTTTTATTGTAATCTTGAATTGTAGAGGTTGAGAAGAGTCTAGTGAAATACTCTCTCAAACTTCTTTTCAACGAGACTTTTAAAGGGTCAAGGCCAAGCCCTTAAAAGTGCTCCTTTTTGCGTGGACTGTGCACTCTTTCTTTCTGGTGCCTTGTGTCTCTCCTTTAGTGTTTTTGACGACTATTCAATATGGTGGTGTGATCACTAACTTGCAATCCTTTAAATAAGGCAATCTATCATCATTTCAAAATTAATCAACGTATTCACTGAATCAGACAAGTTAGATGGACCCAAGAACTAAAAAACTTGGAGTAGGAACATGCATAACACTTTGGTCTATAATGAATTATGGCGTGATATATGTGATGGTGATACTACTCCAACTAAGCCCACTAACGCTACTTCTTTAGCCAAATGGAATTTAAAAGATGAAAAAGCACTTGCTTTGCTATGTTCTTCTGTAACTGAACAAATGTTTGTTCATATTGAGAATTCCAAAGATGCATGGTCTGCTTGGAATTTATTAAGGAAGTTGTTTGATACTCCTGTTGCATCTCAAAGAGTTGATCTACAAATGAAATTGCTTAAACAAAGATTAGCAGACAATGGCGATGTACTAGAATACATTTCAAGGATTAATAACATTCATTTGGAAAACATCAAAGGCGATTTTTCTAAACTTGAAGATAGTTTTCTAGGCTCCATTGTAATAAATGGCTTGCCTCCATCTTATAATCATTTTCTTGAGACTTTGAAAATAACTGATAAGTTATCTACTATAACTTTTGATTCACTTAGTGAATTGTTGGCTCAACATAGTAAAACTTTTGGAAAACAAAAACAATCAAGAGAAGATCTTCTTTACACTAAAGCTGAAAGCTCTAAAGAAAGGGGAAAATCAAATTCTCAAAATTTTCAGAATCGGTCTTCTTATCGAGGTCATGGTAGAGGTCGTGGTCAAGGTAGAGGTCATAACAATTTAAATCAACAAAATTTTCAAAGTAATGCGCAGTCAGGAAGAGGCTGAAATTTCAGTCAAGTAAGATGTAAAA
>JASDQU010241363.1:95770-111922 GCA_032191745.1 Picea mariana
AAAATTTTCAGAATCGGTCTTCTTATCGAGGTCATGGTAGAGGTCGTGGTCAAGGTAGAGGTCATAACAATTTAAATCAACAAAATTTTCAAAGTAATGCGCAGTCAGGAAGAGGCTGAAATTTCAGTCAAGTAAGATGTAAAAGATGCTTAAAGATGGGCCATTATGCATCCAATTGTCTTACCAGCAATGATCAATTGCCAAAGTTCAAGCAGACGTCAAATGAAAACTCTCAACAATCAGCGCAATATGCAGAAGATCAAGATTATCAGAATGATGAATATGAATATGTTTTTTCAGCAGTTCATCATGTACATTCATTTGAAAATGATTGGATATTGGACACAGGGGCTACTCAGCATATGACTTATTGCAAAGACTATTTTTGGAATTATAAAGATGTTCAATTAAATCCCATTTATTTAGCTGATGATACAACTCATATACCTCAAGGAAGAGGTTCAGTGAAATTTTTTCTCCCTGGAATTGGTGAAAAATGGATTTCAAATGTTTGGTATGTACCATCTTTTAAGAAAAATTTGTTATCCTTAGTCACAATCAGACAAGTTGGACATAAAATTGTCATGCAAGATGGGTTGGTAAAGATTATGTCAGTGAAGGATAACTTGAAAACAATAATGACTAGATATGAAGATGGGAAGTTACTAAGAATGAATGGGAAAGTCATCAAAAGAAAGGAAGAAGTTGCAGCAACAACGAATTCTAAAATGTCTTCATTCAGATTATGGCATTTTCGATATTGTCACTTAAACTTTGAAAGTCTCTTGAAACTTAAGTCCCAAGATTTGTTGAAGGGTTTACCAACTTTCAAGAAAGAGAATTCCAAGTGTGAAGCTTGTATTTTAGGCAAGCAAAAGCAAGAAGCTTTTCCAACCAGCTCATGGTGAGCAACAAAGTATTTGGAGTTGATTCATAGTGATATATGTGGTCCAATGGAATATTCTTTTGGTGGATGTCGATACTTTATATTGTTCATTGATGACCACACTAGAATGACATGGATATACTTTTTAAAGGCAAAGTCTGAAACTTTTGAAAAGTTTGGAAATTTTCAACACATGGTTGAAAATGAAACTAGAGAAAAGGTTGCTTCTTTGAGAACTGATAATGGAGGTGAATTCACTTCAACTGAATTTAATAATTATTGTCGAAACAATGGAATTAAGAGGCAACTGACAAATTCCTATACTCCACAATAGAATGGAGTTACTGAAAGGATGAACATAACTCTCATGGGCATGGCAAGATCTATGATGTAGTTTAAAGGGTTGAGCAAAAAATATTGGGCTGAAGCAGTCCATACTGCAGTTTATCTCATAAATCGATCACCTACATCAACTTTAGATGGAAAAACACCTGATGAAGCTTGGTACAATTTTAAACCCAAGGTAAATCACCTTAGGGTTTTTGGCTCAACATGTTATGCTTTAGTTCCTAAGGAAAAGAGGACTAAATTAGAAAATCGGAGTATGAAGTGTACCTTCATTGGATACTCTGAGGAAAAGAAAGGGTATAGATTGCTTTCAGATGGAAAATTCATTGTCAGTAGAGATGTAATTTTTTATGAAACTGAAAGTAACAGTTTAGATGAGATTAACCCTCTCCTTAGTCGTTTAGACAAGAAAAACACTAAGGGTAAAGGTAAATTCAACAAATCAAAGCAAGCATTTTGGTTTGAAAAAGACTTGGTTACTCTAGAAGACATCTCTTTATCAAAAAGTTCTTCTGATTTATCTGATAATGAATCGACAAAAGATTCTTCTGATACTGAATCTTCAAAAGAATCTTCTCCAACCTCAAATATTTCAGATGAAAGAAGAGCCTCAATTTTTGAAAATCCTCTTTTCAACAATAATGGTGATTCAAATCCCCAATCCCCTCAACATAAGAAGCCAAAGTGGGAAGAACAACTTCTCAAAGATGTTCATTCAAATGAAATGAACAAAACAAGAACTAGGGGATCTTCAAGAGCAGAAGCTAATTTTGCTCATGCTTCCATTGAACCTACTTCTTTTGCTGAAGTCGTTGAACATAAAGAATGGCAGGAAGCAATGATTAATGAATATGATTCAGTACTTGCAAACGAGACTTGGAACTTAGTTGATTGCCCAAAATATGTTAAGCCCATCGGTTGTAAATGGGTTTATCGAGTAAATTACAAGCCCAATGGTAAAATTGACAAGTACAAAGCAAGACTTGTTGCAAAAGGTTTTGCTCAACATGAAGGAATTGATTATGAAGAAACTTTTGCACCCACGGCTAAATGGAACACTATCAGATTGGTTATCAATTTGGCTACACATAATGGTTGGAAATTACATCAAATGGATGTCAAAAGTGCCTTCCTGAATGGTGATCTAAAGGAAGATATTTTCATGACTCAACCACAAGGTTTTGAAGAAAAAGGACAAGAACATAAAATTTGCAAACTTGTCGTCCTTCTTTCCCCACAGTCATCCTTCTTTCCGCTTCGGCCTGGTGTCAACAGGCCCCCAACACTGACATGTGACTCGTCCTGAGTCACCTAATCCTTCTAAGCTTCTTTGATCTCCTTGGTGATCGTCTAGAAATTTTCCTTGAGTTCTGTTGCTTTTGTCAGTGCCTGCGTGGTCTTCTTCTTGATGGTGTCTACTACCTAAACTGCCACTTTGTTGCTCAGCAATCCTGCACATTCAACCTGGTTCTGTGCTATCTGTGTTTTAGCTCCTTCTGCCTGTGCGAGTACTTCTACTACTCGTTCTTGTAATGGCTCTATTTGAGCCTGACGCTCATGTTTCTGTGTTTGTGTAGTGATAATTTCTGCCTGCATCTTCTTCATGTCCTGCATTCATTTGACTCGTTCTGGGATGGGTATGGTCTTCTGCCTTTGAGTTCTTGGATCGCTGCATTGATCCTTTCCTCTTCCTTGTCCCAGCATTGGACCTGTCGATCCTCCTCCAACCTTGACCAAAGTTGCATTGCTTTATCAAACAATTCAGTTGTTGTGATAACCTGCTGGTCTATCTCCTGCAGTTGCATTGTTGCTTCATGCTTCTTTTGCTCCTTCACTGCTGGTGGAGTGGTTGGTGTGAGTTGTTTTCGGAGATTCTTGATATCCTTCTGATACTGATCAATTGCCTACTCAATCTGGTCGATCTTTTCTGCTACTGGGAGTTCATTTCCTTGCACGGTGCTTGGGAGTTTCTCAAAAATTACTCCCACTCTTTGTTCCAGTTCGTACCTGCGTTCTTTTTCCTCCCGAGTTTCAAACTTGGCCTGCTCACAAACTTTTTCTAGTGCCTCTCTCTTCTTTGTTGTTTGTTGTAGCTTGACTAAGTTTTTATGTGCATGAGACTATACCTCATGGTCGATGATAACCTGCAATTTCTGTAGTGCCCTTGATGGCATCTGCGTCAAGACCAATTGGATGTGGTCTAAATCCTTCAAGGGTGTCTACCCCACGATTTCATCCATGCGCAACATGCTAGGTTTGATGTAGACCGTTGTGTTTGCGTGTGGCATTGAGTGGACTGGGTCTCATTCTTCTACCTCCACTCTTTCTTTGGTCTGTATTGTCGATGGCTTTATGCCTCTGTTTCTGCTTGATGTCTGTGCTTCCCCAAATTTCTTGAGGAAATGTCCCATTTCTGCCAGCTCTTTTTGCAGTTTATCCATGTGATGTGTTTCATGATCGAAATCTTCTACTAGGCAATCATATACCATTATAGTGATCATTTCCCCATCATCCTCTGTGATTCTATAGTTTGGAGATGCTTGTTGTGCCTTTGATTTCTTGCATGCACCTCCTGCCTGCACGACTGGTCTCTTATTTCCCTCTGGTTCCTGTGTGATGGGATTTCGGGCGGTCTCTTGCACTCCCTCAGTCTGTTTCTATTGTCCTTTGGTCGGTTGTGTAGTCTCTTTCTTCCCCTTCTGGGTCCGTGTACTCTTTGACCCTTCGTCTGCTTGAGTCGGCTTGCTTTGGCCTCTCCTTGGTTTCTTGGGCACTAAGATTTCCGGAGGCTGTGTTTCCACCTATGTTGCCTCTCCTTCTGTTGTTCTTTACGGTACTTCCCAGGTAATGGTCAGGATTCTCCATTCATCGGACCATTCATTGATGACCATGTCAATATCACCCTCTGTGATGCAGTAGTGCATCTATAGCCACTGTTTATCTGGATCTCGCCTTGGTTGTATCCACATTGTTTGGCGTGTGGCCCAGAAGTTGGCAATGTATGCATATTGCGCGACAGCCTCTGGTGTTATTCCCCATGATCGACTGATAGCTTCCTGTATGTCTCGTAGGTATGCTTCGAATATGATTCTGTTCTCCCTCTTATGCCTGGCCTGCGGCCCGGATCTCAATAATAGGTATCTCACTCCTGCTGGCTATGGTCTAGTACAAAAAATTACATACCCTGGTTCTCGCCATCCTGTGAAGGTTGTTAGGGTGACCAGCCATGAGTAATGGAACTCTGTGCCTAGGTCCTATGCATCCTTGTAGTCCTCTTGAAATAAGTTCAATAGATATGGTGCCCAACTCATAGAGGTGCCTTCTGCGCACTGAGCTGCAACTGCAATGACTCCTGCCAATACTTTATCTTTGCGACATTTTCTGAGCAATTTTCAAGCTAACATCTTTGCGCCCAATTGTGTAGCTGCGTTGTTGATTCGTTTGATCATGATGCCCCTCATTCCCCTGGCGGTGCCATATTTCTTATTCATTTCTTCTGCCAACACTTTCTCCTTGGATTTGTCATCCAGAATCAACGCGGGATCCATACCCCGGATTGGTAATCCTATTATTTGCGCAATAAGCTCAATGGTTATGGGGACAGGATTGTCCATCCATATATCCCCTCCATGTGTGACTGTTAATAGCTGCTTGACACATGTTGTCATGTACTGGCCTCTGCCAAAATGTGGTAGATTCAACAAACCTAAGATTCTTGTTATGTCCAGCCACGCTGCCCACTGGTGTGGTTGGTTGATCATTTCTCCAAGTCAGGTTATGTCGATGATCTGCATAAAGACCCACTGCACAAGTTCTGAGAACTTGGTTTTGTCTGATATGTCATGGTATGAATATTTGAGCTTCTCGACGTGACCCAGTAGTTCCGGTTCTACCTGTACTCCAGTTGGTATGCATGGTAGAACAATTTATGTTGCAGTTTTCTTGCGGGGTGAGCTCGGTATATGTACTCTGTCTTCCTACTGCGGTGGCTGGTTCGAAGTTCTAGCAGCTTCCGGTTGCTCCCTCGTAAGCCATTCTGGCCAAGCCGAGGCATTTGCAGCGATCTCCTCTGGTGGTTGAACTGAGATGGTCATTTGTGACTCGTCTGGTTGCACTATTGCTTCTAGATTTTGTGTCGTTCCATTAACTTCTAAGGCTGCTTTGGTGCTTTATGGTTGCACTTCCTATTGGGTTTCCATCTCCTCGTTCTGAGGCTCTTGCGCCGCTGCTGGCATATCCTCTTTCATGGCCTCTGCTTGTGGCTACTGAATCTCTTCCACAGTCGGTGTATAGTTCATCGGTATCGTCTCTAGAGATTGGATTTCATCGATACCGACGATCTCCAATTGTTGTTGTTTATTCTCTTCCAGCGGTCCTCGTGACCTAGTTTGAACCCTGGTCGGTCTGGCTGTCTGGCCTGGTTCCGCTGGCTTTGGTGGTACCATAGTGGTGACTATCAAACGTTTGTTAAGTTCGAATAACTTTTGTGAGATCTGTGGTCTCTCTCTATTCATTTTGGATGCTATTACTATCTCTCTGTGTTCCTTTCGCGAATAGACTAGTTGCTCCCGTGCTCACGCGTTGTATGGGCTTGCCATGAAGCTTGTCGAGGACGCTTCCTCCATTATGTGTTTAATGCACCATAACTGTGGGTTCAATGTATCTTCGACGGTTTCGTACTTGCCATTACGATTTCTTTGTTGTCTCCAGTTGGCGTGTTTAATGTGATGTCCCATCAGTCCTTGCCATGCTTTAATTTCACTTACTGTTGTCATGTCGTCCTACTTTTGCCGACTTTTCGTTTCCCGCTTGTTTTCCCTTTGTATGTAACCGTTGTTCGTGCATTTGACAAATTTGTTTTTCCAAGTTCATGTGGCTTTCTATTCCTGGCGTACTGCGTGCTTTTTAGTCTTGTTTCCTTTTTGTTCTCTTTTTTATTTTTGAATTGAATTTTTATTTTTTATATTTTTTACTGCGCGGTGGGTGGTCGACTGTCCTTGTACAGCTTCAGTCGGCTCCCATTGATCATTCCCCTAAGGTTTGCGCCTGCTAAATCTCTTAATTGTACAAATCCTCCATTTGTGACAGATTTTACCTTTTATGGTCCTAACCAATGCATTCTAAGCTTCCCCGAGTGATGAAACGATTTGTTGTCATAGAGTAATACTAGATCTCCTTCCTTGAACTTTTTCTTCTTGATGTGTCGATCATGCCAAGATTTGTCTCTTTCTTTTTTCACTTGTTAATGGAATCCTGCCAAGATTCGGTCTTCCTCCATTGACAATAATTGATTCAGTCTCTCCTTTATTACACCTTGTTCTGTCATTTGTGTGATAGTTGCTACGCGTAAGCTGGGTACTAAAAATTCTAATGGCACTACTACTTCTTGGCCATAGACTAGTTTGAATGGTGTGTGCCCTGTCAAATTTGTGCATGTAGTCCGATATGCCCATAATACTACTGGTACTTTGAGGTCCCAGTCATCTCTGTTGACGTTACAGATCTTTGTCAGTGCGTTCTCCAGAATTTTGTTGAAGGCTTCTACTATGCCATTCACCTGTGGATGATACAGTGTGCTCTTTTGGTGATGAAATTCAAACTCTTCATTCATCACATAGATGGTGTTTTTTATGAAGTGTGTGCCTTGTTCATTCATCAAAACTCTCAGGCACCCAAATCTAATGATTACTTGTTCAAACAAGAAGTGTGCAGATGTCTCTGCACTGCAATCTTTTACTGGTGCGATTTCCGCCCATCTTGTTAGGTATTTTGTCACATTGATAATGTATCTTGCCCGTGTTCTTTTGGCTGGTGGGTTAATTGGTCACACAAAGTCTATTGCCCATTTTTCAAATGCCTGTAATTTTACTTGTGGTCGTAGTGGTATCTCGTCCCTACTGTTGGGTTTTCCTACCCTTTGATAGACATCGCATCTCTAACAGTACTCTTTCAAGTCCCTGTGAATCGTTGGCCACCATAGTCCTGCACGTAGTACCTTCTGTGTGGTAGCTTTTCCTGCATAATGCCCTCCTGTGATTCCCTCATGGGCTTCTGCTAAAATTCTTGGTCATTCGTGCTCTAACACGTACCTGCGCAAGATGCTATATGCACCCATTTTGTATAGATGACCTGCAATTAGTTGATAGTCGTCCGCGCAGACTACCAGGTTCTTCTTCTGCGCGGTGGTATATTCTTGTGGCACAGTACCTGTAGTCAAGTACTTAATAATATCTAAGAAGTATTCATCAACAATCTATACTGAGAATAACTGTGCATCCGGAAAGTTGTCTTCTAAATTCGTAGGTTCTTCTCCATTTGTGACCCTGGATAGGTGGTTAGGTCCTGCGTTCAGTTTTCCTAGTTTAACTATTACTTCAAAATCAAATTCTTGAAATAGCAGTAACCATCGACAGATTCTCCCCCCAAACACTGGCTTGTTGACTAGGTATTTCAGGGCTAAGTGATCTGTAAACATCTTAAAGTGTTTTCCCAATAGGTAATGTCTGAACTTCTGCAGTGCATAGACCATGGCTAGGCCTTCTCGTTCTGTCGTGTTATAATTATGTTCGGATTCTGATAGCTTTCTTCTTGTGAACGCTATCGGGTGATCCAAGTCTCCCGCTTCTGGCTGTGCTAAGATAGCTCCAAGTGATATCACTAATGAATCTACATGCACATGGAATGTCTTTTCCCAGTCTAGAAATACTAGTATTTGTGTGGTGACCATCTTTTCCTTCAGGGTATCCAGACCATGTTGACACTCGTCGTTCCATTGATACTTTGTATCCTTCCTTAACAACTTTTCCATTGGTCTTGTGATCTGTGCATATCCTTTGATGAATTTCTTATAGTATCCTGTGTGTCCTAATGTTGCTCTTAGCTGGCGGACTGTTTTTGGTGCTGGTAATTTAACAATGACTGCGATCTTTGCTGGATCCACTAACAAGCTTTGTTTGCATACTATATGGCCCAATAGTATCCCAAACGGTGTTCCAAATATGCATTTCTTGATATTCAATGATATCTAGCACTGTCTACATCTCTAACATTAGTCGTAAAACTTCCACATGGTTTTTCAATAGACTATAAACAGTCAAATCATCCCGGTATACTTTGAGAAACTGATGGATGAACTCCTTAAATGCTGCGATGACCACTCTGGAGAATATTGCAGTTGCATTCTTCAGTCCAAACGACATGACTGTGTACTGATAAGATCCCCATTCTGTCACAAACGTGGTCTTGTGTCTGTCCTCCTGTGTTATCATAATATGATGGTAGACTGAGAATCCATCAGTGAATGAGTAGGCTTCATGTCCCCGCACATTCTCTAACACTTCATCTGTGAACGGTGTAGGGAATGGGTCCTGTACGCATGCATCGTTCAACTTCCTCAAGTCGACGCATATCATGATCCCTCTTCCTTGTTTCTTGTCCTGTACTACTATCGGGCTTATCCATTCTGATTCCTCAACTGGTTCGATGATGTCGGCTTCAAGAATTTTGTCGATCTCATCTTTAAATTTCTGTTTATATATGGGGTTCAGTCTGTAGGGTCATTGTCTGGTAGGTCTCGCATCGGATCTAAGTGGTATATTCATTTCTCCTAATTCTCCAACTATACCCTTCATATCTGTAAATGTTGTTGGAACGAGGTCACTATATTCACGCAAAAATTCGGTGATGCTTTCTACTGTTTGCTCATCCTAGTAGTCTCCAATGCTGGCCATTTTGGGTTGCTCAACTATCCCGATGTTAACTTTCTTTACCTTCATTGGCGCGGAAATGATTTCTGATTCTATGGGTGGTCCTTCCACACCTCTTTCGCCTTCTACTTTGTCGATATAAATATTGTGTGGATCATCTTCATCTAGTGCTCCCTCCTTTACATGGTAACATGATAGCAGTTCCTTGACTGTCTTTTTATTCCGCTATTGTGCTTCTGTGATAGGTTATATTTCTGGTTCTTTAATGAATATGACTCTTCTGATCCGTTTCAGGGTCGCGTCTATGTTGGGGTTCTAATGCTCGAATGAGAAAGTGACTATAAAGTTATGTTGCAATGTCGTCCATGTCGTAGTTCCTTTGTGCAATTCCTAGTCTCTATACCAGTTTGCTGGTATGCCTTCTAGAGTATGTATAAAGTGATGAGGCCATTCCTCTGGCGGTGTCATTTTCCACAGTGTTTTCTACATGCCTCCAAGTGTTCCGTTGGTGCTCCCTATCCTTCATATTTATGTTGTTTGTTGTTTTCCTGTTCTGCATCGAATCTTATGTGCAATAACCCCTTACATTGATACCAATCAATGATTGTCTTTTTGTGTGCGCCCCACCATCTTGTGGATGTGACCTTTAGTGCTAAGTCTAGTGAAAGAAGTCTTTGATTCTCTAAGACTTCATCTTCATACTGTGTGAAGAATGTTTCCAAATCATTTATTCCATGGAAGATGGGTGTTTCTCTGATTTTTGTGCCTACCCATCTTACTGCGTGGTCTATTCTTGCACATCTTCTCGTGGATACTTCGTGTAGTCTTTGCTACCAGTTTTCTAGCCCAATGTCTGAGTCTGTGTCACATGAAGTAACGCTCCGCCAACTGAGTACCCCATCTGTAGTTGGGTTTACGTAATCCTCATCACGCGCAGTTGTTCTGTACAACTGGTTGATTTCCTTTAGGTCCAGACAAGTGGGTTCTACGAACCTCTCCCCTTCTAATGGATCTAACAACGTTATGACCCTGTATTCCCCAAATTCAAATGTCATTTTCTTGGTTTTCAAATTGATTATGGTCTGGTTTTCAAATGCCCAATCCAGACCAAGAAATGTTGGGTAAGGTGTTATGTCGTCTACTATTTCAATGACTTCAAAGTTTGCTTTAGTGCACACACCATCAAGATATATTGTCACTCCTTTAAGTCTACCTATTGGTAGGACTCTATGCTGGTTTGCTAGTTTCAATTGGATATTTGAGTATCCCAGTGTTGTCTCTCCCATACATTGCCATGTCTTCTTTGGTAATACATTCACTTCGGATCCTATATCTATTATGATGTCTCCCATGTTGAAATCCCTAATGTTAGGATTCAGTCGAAATTCCCTGCTTGTTCTTCTTTTTGTGTGTAGGTGATTAACTGTTTTAGGTTCTATCTTTCCTTCTGTCATGTTGCTACACTTTTCTAGGATGTTTTGCAATATCTTCACAGATGAGGGATCACTCAATACTTTTACAAATGATTGCAAAAAGCCTTTGATTGTACTTACTTGTCCCTTGGGCTGCATTCTATTGGTATGGTCCAATGATGAAGGCATCTCATATTCTGGGGCTTCATTGCTTCGTTGTGCAGTCGACGCTATGTTCTCCTTCTGAAATTCTTGTCGGGCTTCTTTAAAAATATCCTTTTCCTTTTGCACGTCGAACTACTTCTTGGGGCCAGTGTTCTTCTTTACCCATTGGTTCTACGTTGGTCCCTGTCAAACTGCGTCATTTCCTGTTTTCGTTCCTCCACGAGTGACTATATTGATGTTTTGTCTGTCATCTCTTGCTTCGGCTGAAATCCACTGAACATTCTGGTTGTTCTGGTTCCTTTTTTCCTGAATATTTACTAGTAGTGTCAGACATTCCTCTGTATCGTGGTCCGATGCGCGACAATACATACAAGTTGCTGGTGGGAGTGGACATTCCCATGCATAATGTCTTGGTTGTTGACAATTGTGACATGTGATTGGTCCTCTACCGCATCCAAAACCTCCTTTGGCTTGTCCTCCTCCTTTGTAGCCCACTCGATTACCTCTCGACGCGTTCTACTATGGTGCCTGATCATACTGCGCGGTATTGTACTGGGGTTGTGCTGGGTTGTACTGCAGTTGCACGTTATTGTAGGGTTGTTGCACATTATTATACTGTCGTTGCGCAGTGTTGCATGGAGCTGAGGCTTGATTGAACTGTGGTGATGCTTGCCCAGTCATCATTTTGGCCTGTACCCTATATGCATCTCATGTTCTTTCCCACATCAGCTCCATAGTTCTGCAATCTTTGTTGTCGTGGCCCACTGACTTACAAAGGGTGCAATATGAATTCTTTGGAACTGTCTAGTATTTTTGCATCATTGTGCAGTGACAAGGGTCATGGCCTGGTTTCTTGCATATTTTGCACCAGAATCATCCCTGTGGTAGCAGATTTGGCATACTTGTTTCCATATACTGCGCGAATTTTGGGCATTCATTCTTGTGGTGTCCTTCCGTCCTGCATGTGGTGCACCAAACGGCTTCTCGTTTGTCCTTGTTCTTATTCTGGTTCAACTGAAATGTTAAATTATTCAAATCCTCCTCCATCTCTTTGATAGCTGGGTCCGTCTACTAGTACTGGTTCTCTTCCAGTTGTAAGGTTACCTGTAGAGCCTCTGCCTGCGTCTGAAACTTCTGTTGTCGTAAGGGATATTCTAAGTGTGGGAGTAGTGAGTTGAAAAACAGGTGTCGATGTTGCATATCGGTCATAAGGTATTTTATCTTTCCCTTTAGTCGCTTGAATCTCTGATCAATCTCCCTTACAGATTCTCATGGTTTATGTCTTATTTTGATCATTTCGTTCATGTATTGATCCTCTGAGCTCGGCTTTTAGAACTCATTTATCAATAATTTCTTAATGTTGACTAGTGTCCTTGTCGTCCCAGGGGCATTGTTTGTTTCTAGACTCATGTACCAATCTAGCACGTGATATCTTAGCGTAATCGCTAGCTGCGTGAGTTTGGTATCTTCATCAGTGATCTATTTTGCTTTGCAGATCTTTGCACAAATTAACAAATGCTTCTCAGAGTATTTTGTTGCTTCTCCTCGAAATTCTGGTAATCTGATGGTGGGATCGTGTCCTGCCATTCTGAATACAAAACTACTACCTTCTCTGCACGGTGTAGATACTTGACTAGTGTTGCCTGAACTGGCTCCTCCAATTGTCACTCCGTGTGTATATGTACTTCCTGCTGTCGGACTTCCTCCGAACTTCAGTTGTCTAAACGGTGGTGTTATCTTTGGTGTATTAGTCGCACATGGGTTTATGGATTCCACACTAACATTAATATGGATAGGATGGCTTCCTTCTCCTCCCGTTCTTGGACCTCTCATCTTCCTCTCGTATGTTGCGCGCAGGATTTCCTCAATCTGCTCCACAGCCCGGAGATCCTCTTCCTCATCACTCGTGAAGCCCTCCCTCGCGGCTATGGCTCTCTTCTTGGCATTCACCTTATATTGGTAGGGTACTCTGCTACGTGTCTTTCATGTTGACACCAAGATCCACTTGATCTAGTCATCATCCATCATGATTGGGTCCAAGGGTTCCTCCTCCTTCTTCCCTTTATCCCGACCTCCTTCTATTTATCTTCTCTCTGTCAGTGCTTCCCCCCTTCCCCCATGTACGCGGGGAAGTTTATCTATATGATTTCATTGTCACTACACCTTTATTATATAGAAGTATACAGTGATTGAATGTACCTTCCTCGGGGTCCATGTTGAAATTCTTGCTCTGTTGCACTATATGACTTTGTTGTGTCAACTGCAAACTCTATGATGAAACCTGCCACAATACTGTCAAGCCAAAAGTCTACTGCGCGGGTGAATTTGTTGTTCACTTGCTATAACAGCTCAATCTGTACTGGGGTCCAATCTAGCTGTCGAATTCGGTTCGTCATGTGGTTATCCTTTAACCTTAGTATCCACTCCTGTAGTAGATGCGGAAAATCATAGAAAAAGACTTCGTGTAAATTAATAAATACGTATTTATCCAGATATTTGCAAGGTGTGATTCTAGGGTTTCTATTGTCTTTCTGTGCAAATTATAGCTCTTTGGTTCTCAACCAGCCTTCAATTTTTGCTTTCGTGGGGTTCCAAGGTCTCAACATTCCCTTCTAGTGGCTCATTTCTCTCTTGTTTCCTTCGTTCTTTTCTGACTCAATCTATCTCATCTACTCAATCGTCTTTTGTTCCTTTTAACACGACAATGGAACCATTTTTTGGTTACTACTTTCCTTTACCATCTGAGTTTCCAACAAATCTTCTAAAACTATCGGCCCTCCTGGTAGACCAGAAGGCAACACAGTACACAGAATGCACTGCGCAGTCTCACCCGAGATAGCTTTAAATGGGCGACTGTAAGACTCGGGTGTTTACAGCCTACGATTAAGTATGAGATAGGGTTTTATTATTTAGAGCCATGTACTAAGAATTGTGATTGCAATCTACTATTGTTCACGGGTGCGCGTTTATCTCTCACAATTTATTTCTCGAACAACACAATCGTATTCCATAACAATGTATTAACTCATTCATTAAGCATAACAATTAATTGTTGAAAGAAAACAAAGATGTACATGCATTCATCTCATTACACAGACATTATCATGGTTCACCCCCTCCTGGGCTATGTCCACAAAGATTTGGCTCTTGGCTCTTTTATTATGGTAGTTTTGCATCTCCAGCGTCGTGCGCTTACAATTCTGCTCAAAATGGGTCAGATCTATATGAGGCGAACTAGATCACACCGGGCTCCATAGCCTGCGATCTAATCCTCAGATCTTCCTTCTCTCCTCTGTTCTTAGCTCAACAGCTTACAAAAATGGTTCATAACAGTACTACATAACGCATCAACTCATACATAACTATGATGGAATAATACAAAAGCCAAACTAATAAAAAGCGAACCCCCATATGATACCTGCGTATCTATATTTATACCTATCGGGCTCTTCAACCATTTACAATATATTTACCAAAACCCTAACCCTACCGACGTTAGGTCTTCCTCCCATGCACGCGTGATGTTCTTCCTCCAGCTGTCGCTTTCCTCGTGCACGTTTTCTTGCATCCGCGCGTGTTGTGTTGCCTTACAGCTGTTACTTCAGTTTCTGCACGCTTTCTTTCCCCATGATCATCCTTCTTTCCGCTTCGGCCTAGTGCCAACACTAGTCCCGCAGGTCATAGACAAACTAGCAAACAAAAATAAAAATAACAGAGGCATGGGAGGTTTCAAAAAATATTGTTTCTTTGGGCTCAAGGGCACATGCCTTCCATGAATATATGCAAGTTGGTTTAAAGAACGAAGAAGTTTTCTACATTGATGTTGTATTACCATTTGGATTCAAAGTCTCTAACATGATGGAACTAAGAAGAAGAGAGGAGTATTTTCCTTTCCCAAGTCGAATAAAACAACTAAATTCTTGTTGGAAGGAAAATATTAAAAATTTGAATAACATTGTTAAAGCATGCAGCGAAGCCATATTGAAAAGAGAAGAATTGTTCAAGAGACTCACAGAGATAGACCTAGCAAGAGGTACTAACGAAGTACAAGACCCTCAATTAATTCTCAACTCAATGTTTCTAACAAAGCAACAATTTGACGAACAAGTTGAGATATTTAAAGAGTTATCAGTTGAAAATTTTTATGGCATACTCGAATATAATGAAGATGAAATAGACAATTGGTTAGTTTATTATTCCGTGAAAAATAAAGATATTGAGGAAACAGTACATGGTATTTCTCTTGACTTAAGAGACTTGGAAGGTGAGTTATTCAACATTAAAACCCGACATGAAATAAACGTTGCACTAATGAAAAGTTATATTGAAGATTGGTTCAGCAAGGCAATCGACAAATTAATCAAATAAGGTCAAGAAACAGTTGAGACGGTTCTTGTAACTGTCAATGAAGACAATAAAAGGACAACAACAATCAAGTGAATACACAAGAGACCATCATAGTAAGTTCACGTTGATCACATTTTTCTTTCTTTATCATTTTTTCATCCAGTTACTTTGCTTCTTTAACTAGAACGATTTAACCAAAATTTGGTAACTTCTCCCTATCTTCGTTCCAGGCCTTGCTACTCTGCATCGCCCACCATTCTCCTTCTACAACTTACTTATTGTCCATATTTGTTTTATGGTCCGCGGGAGCCCTAATCCCAGTCCTAAGGACAAATGCATCTAAATTTCAAAGCATTGTAACAAACTATATATTTTTCAGAAATCCCAAGAGAACTATTTCGGGATCAGATTTGACTATACTTTGTAACTTTGAGTTTTGAGTATAAAGTATTTGAGATTGATCTATCATTATCTTTATTTGAGCTCCCCGCGTTTTTACTCTATTAAAGTTCTCTTATGCATGCAGACTATCTTCTTTTATTTTATGTGATTAGAAATCTTTAGTTTAACTATGATGGATATGAGGAAATTTTTTCTATCTTTTTCAAGTGTATGAGGTGTGCGGTTCCAGGTCATTTCTCAAGAACTCTTTTTAAAAAAAAGCAAAGCAGAACATTTTATTTCTTGTTATTTTTTCTTGCAATCTTTATATTTCCTTGATTATCACGACGAACTTCTGCAAAGTCCCATATTCTAAAAATCTAGAGTCCCAAGAAAATATTAAAATAAAGAGGAGTACCACCTCTATAAAAACCAGGGGGATTTGTATCCCCGTGAGGTTGTTGTTTCGGTCCTAATGTATTCAAGTGTCAACAAACCCCCAAATCAAAAAGTGGTTCTACTGGTAGCACCATTTTTCTAACCAAGTCAAAATTACAACTTTTTTCAAGCATGACCTTAAAAAATCAAATAGTTGCTTAGAAAAACCTCAAAATCAACACCTAAATAAAAAAGTGACGCTACCTAAAGAAAAATGTTTTTTCAAAATGTTAAAATTATAGCTAATTACGACATAATTGAAACTATGGCCTTGACAACAAATCCCTGTGCAAATAAAAAACCTAAAATTCGATCCTAAATGGTCACTTGAAAATTTATTTACTAACTTTTTTTTTAATTTACATTAAAAATTAAATAAAGAGAAAGGAGAAAATCTTCACAATTTTTTTTAAATGAAGAAAAAAACACATTAAAAAAAATATATTCAAAACCCAAATTATTAGCCCTT